>WAAD01037810.1:359958-383443 GCA_013389945.1 Fregata magnificens
GCAACGAGGCTGGTGAAGGGACTAGAAAACAAGTCTTATGAGGAGCGGCTGAGAGAACTGGGGTTGTTTAGTCTGGAGAAGAGGAGGCTGAGGGGAGACCTTATCGCTCTCTACAACTACCTGAAGGGAGGTTGTAGGGAAGCGGGTGCTGGACTCTTCTCCCACGAAACTAGCGATAGGACGAGAGGAAATGGCTTCAAGTTGCGTCAGGGGAGGTTTAGATTGGACATTAGGAAGAATTTCTTTACTGAAAGAGTGGTTAGGCATTGGAACAGGCTCCCCAGAGAGGTGGTGGAGTCGTCTACCCTGGAGGCGTTCAAAAAAGGTGTAGACGTGGCACTCCAGGGTCTAGTTTAGGAGTCATGGTGGTGTCAGTTGATGGTTGGACTTGATGATCTTAGAGGTCTTTTCCAACCCAATGATTCTATGATTCTAAGTAGTTTTTCAGTGGTAAAGGATGCGTGAAGCCCTGATCTCTCCCATTCACAGGCTGTGTAGTGACAGAAGAAAGCCTGTTCCCTTGGACAAATGTTTTAAGCTACTTCGTGAAGTCAGTGATGCTCTATCATCTCTCTACCTGCAAAGCATTTTGGACTAACGTGCTCAAAGCATGTCCCCCAACCCCTTGGATGCCTCTGACCTCGAAAGGATGACAGCCTGAGTTTAAAGGGTGCTGATCCTCAGCACCCACTAATTGCAGCGGGATTTTCAGCTGCCCAGCAGCTCCCTGGCCAGGGGCAAGGGAGATGGTGTGTTAACCTCAGACCAGGTTCTCAGCCACAAACATGCAGTAAACTTCCCTCAGCTTCCAGTAGCTGAGGGTAGAACCTGTTTTGCTATCGTGCTGATGATTCCCCCAGCTCAACAACTAACTGAAAAATCTTCACACATGACAGATTAGTCGCCATATGCTGACTCTGAAGCTCTCAAAGACGACCTCCAGTTTGTTTGTCCTCATACAGCCACCCTACACTCCTCCCTGTCTCACACTACCCACAGATGGGAGAGTTAATTTGAGCTTGCTCATACTCGATGTCTGCCTTACTTGATTCACTAACAACAGTGAAAGCATTTTAGATGTTTTTGATGCACCTCGCAGAGCAGAAATGGTGTGCTAGCCCGAGTTTGCATAACTGAAAGGGAAACATCTGGTACCCGGGGAGATTTCTTCCAACTCTCCATCCATTTCTTCTTCCTTCTGACCCAGAAGAACCCTCAGGAGTAATCTTCAGCCGGGCTGCTCCTCTCCCTCCCCACGAGCGCGCAGCAAGGTGCAGCGAAAGCCTGGGCCCAGGCAGCCGGGGCACGGCGCTGCCCAACAGCTGCCTCTGGCCGCAGAAGGAAGCCAGGTTGGCTCATCCCAGTTTGCTCCTCGCCAGCCCTCTTGGCCGCTCCTCGGCCAGGTTGCCCTCTGGGGGCACCCCCGCCTGTCTCCCTGGCCAGGGAGGCCCTTCTGGCAGCAGGGGCGCAGGGGCGCGCACACACCCCCCCCAGCACGGGGCAAGCCTGGGCAGACCAAAGACCTCTCTGCCCCATCCTGACTGACTGGCAAAAAGACTCTCATTAGCACCACGGCTGCCGGCTGGACAAACGGAGAGCACGTCAGCGCTGAGACCACCCGGCACTGCCGCTGAGCACGTCCCTGCCACACATGGGCTCATGGAAGCTGCTGCCGCCGGAGCAGGCGAGAGCATAGACACGCTGCTGTTACATTTACAGAAAGCTTTGACAGTTCTCTGGGTTGGGGATTAACGTGAAGTGAGGCTACAAGGCAGCATTACCAAGCGAGCACAGCATCAGATCACCCAACAAATAGAAAATGGGAAGCGCTGGACCCCACGTGCCCACCACAGGTCATCGGTTAGTTGGTATTTTCACACGTCTGGATTCTGATTTATAGTAAAGTAATAAGCCACATCACCAGCTGCTGTAAATCAAAGTCTATAGCACCCCACTGATTTATGACACCCAGGACTCCCGCCCCTGCACATCACAGCTCCTTCCCAGATGGGAGGGGTGTCGGAGGACTTCACAACCAATTCGGAAACCACCAAAATGTAATCACCTCTACAGTGGAAAAAGGCTGGAAAGCTGAAGATGAGTCTATATCTGAACTGCCATGGTTGTAATATGTTGTAATCTACAGCAAATTAGCATCCACGCTATTGGCCAAACAGATTCTGTTCAAAAATGAACCAAATTTAAAGTAAGTTTAAAAACACTCTGTTTCTTTATGCATTATGTTCGGTCTCAAAGGAGACCTTTATTGCTAGAGAATCATTATCCTATTGTCTGTACCCTTCAGGTACTTCATCAAGTAGTGTGACAGGCATCCATCACTTGCTGGTTCATGACTGCAAATAAACCCAACAGTGGCAGCTCCTCCGGCTGCTCCAGGGCAGCACGATCCCACTCACCCAAGCACTGACAGCACGCACACAGTGCAAGCATGCGAAAAGAAACAGTCCTCCTGCCTCACCCGCATCATGGAGTACCTTGACTTGGATTTCTGTCTTTTGTGTTCAAAATCAGTATTGCTGCAATCCATTAGTTTCCACAGGTCTTTAACTTCAAAAGTAACAGCGTATAAAAACAAAGATGCACCAAAAACATTGCTTACAAATTTGCATTCAACTGCTATTAATTTTACATTCAGTTTACATTAATTTTAATGAGTAGATTCATGCAAATAATACAAAACCAGAAATATCCACTTATCAAGGATCCTTCTATGAAGGATCACTAAATGCTGAGAACAGGCTGTTAAAAGCAGTCAGGATAAAACACACTGTCAGGGAAGAGGAGAAAGAAATTAGATAAAATAAAACTTAGGAACAAAGGAAGGGAGTAACTGATAGAGGAGATAATGCAACTGAGCAGCAAAATTAGTCAGCCCTATTAGCACTTCTCATGCACAACAGCTGAGCCATCAGTTAAAAATCCAAGCAAAATGCATCACCACTAATAGCAAATATCTGTGTCAGCATCTTCTGTAGGACTGTAAGGGGAAGCAGCCACAAATTGGAGGGCTGATGACCAAGGTAGCAATTCCTGTGTCAAGAACTTTCTAGCAACCCTGAATGGGTGGAGAAAGCAAACACTGAGAACCTTTTCCTCCTGCCCAGGCCCTGTGGGAGCAGCCTCAGAGCTGGGAAAACTGGGCAAAGCAGCCCCAGTTGCACCCACCCTGCCTCCCTGGAGAGACCAGAGAGTCTCCATCACCAAGCCTTTTGCTCCAAAACCCTCCACAGCTAGCAAGTCTCCCTGCAGCCCTTGCATCCTGGAAGGTTTATGAATTGCCCATATTTATATTTCATCTGACTTTCAAGGAAGATGCATTTGCACCTGACAATGACTGGCTTTTAGCAAAGCTGTTTTAATAAAGCACTAGGCAGCTTTAAAGCCTTACTGAGATTAACACTTACGAACAAAAAAAAAAAAAGGAGGGGAAATGAGAAATTGTCAGCCAACATCAATGCCGCTTGACTTCCTTTTAGTCACCATGAATGTCCTGTGTACGAAAAGGCGTGCATCCCTTATGCACTATTAAAACTCTGTTAAATTATGGTTACCCTTCACCCGGGCACAAGCCTGCTCCTGAGCAAAATAGTACTAGGTGTGAAAGACAAAGATCAACAAAAGGAACGTAAAGGAGAGATTCAAATTCAATTTAATTTATTTAATGTGAAATCAAAGTACTTTATCCAGGTGGTCACCAAGGCATCAAGATCAGACTGAAAATGAGAAGGAACCACTAAGAGATGAGAGAGGTGGGGATACCGCCTGCAGTGAGCAGCAGAGTCTCTTGATCCCTGCAGGTACAAGAGGAACCGTGGTACTGGCTTGCTTAAGCACATTCTCCTTATAATGAAGTTTAAAACAAATCTCTTCCACGCTGCAGCCAACTGCTACTCCTTGGCCACGTCTGATCTGAGAACTACCAAAGTGCTTTCAGGGGGAAACTAGCATCTTCAACAATCATTTTGGTATGGCAAGAACACACAACACATTATCATAAAGTCCTATAAAAACCATCAGTTTAGGGGAAGAGGTGAACTGGATAGCTGCTCCAGCCTTTTCATCAACTTTGGTGAGCCGAGATAAGCTATGCGTGCCTAGAAGCAGCGAGAAGTGCTCCCTGAGCATCTGCTCACTCCAGTGAAGCCTGTGCAGAGTCAAACGCCAGTGCTCCTTCACAGCAGGCCATTACTGCACAGAAGCAGGAAAACATCCTTCTGGGAGTAAAGGACATCCCACACCATGACCACTCAGAAAGGAGATGCTTTGATCCCAGCTGCCTCTGCTGATCAACATCAGGACTCAGAGCCCCAAACCACACTTCTGACCAAACCCCTGCATCTGGCCAGCGCGGCTACCCTTGCCTACACCAGCCACAGATCCGATTCTCACACACCTCAGCTCAAAAACTCTCATTAGCATGTAAAATCCAATTCACAGTACATCTATTGTCATATTATTTCCAAGAAAAGCAGCAAAAACATAGCAAAGTGCATTTCCTTGTGCTGCGTTTGTGACAGCAAGCTGATCTTTTCATAAAGAGTTCAGACCTTAGAGGTTTCCCCCCCCGCCGTTCTCTCCAGAAAGGGCTCCGAAAATAATAAAAATAGCAGTATTTTTCTGAAGAATTAGTGCAAACAGCAAAAATTCCTCACTCCAGAAGCACCCAAAGGAGCGCAAGTTTCCCAGCTTTTTATTTCCACAGCCTCAGTCCACCACCTACAGACACGGGGCCACTACGAGATACCAGTTCACACCCTCCTGGCCTCACCAAGGCAGCACTGCAGCCACTGTGCCCGCAGCCCCCACCTCCAGGCCACGAACAGATGGAGCTGGACCGTCCCAGAGCCATTCCTCTGCTCTCTGTTCTCCTGTCACCACCCCTCCTTCTGCTCCGTGATGCCCACCATGCTGCACCACACGGAGCGAGCACCCCTCTTCCCCTGAGACAGGATCACAGTCTTCATCAGGAGGTGCCACCACACCGAGCACCACGGGGGACATGTGCCCTCAGCTCCGCAGCACCCTGGAGTCATCGCGGGAGCACACCGTGCTCCAAAGGGGCGATTAAACACAAATCACTTGGGGAGATCAACAGCGATTTAACAAACACAAACAGGTTACATTCATTGTGCCTTCCACCCAGGGCGAACGTCAGGCTGCAGGTAGCGTGCTGTTTTCATGCACAAGGGGTGGCTGGCAGAACCAAGATCTGCACCAGCTCTGAAGAGACATTTGCACCAGTTTCTCGCTAAGCAAAGAGTCTGGCCTTTCAGCTCTCTCCCCCTTTAACAGAGGTCTTGTGCACTTCAGTAAGAAAAGAGGAAAGTTATAGAAAGGATTAGTGAGAATGACAATTTCAACAACTGGGTTAAAGTCCCTCGGTGGAGAATAGATCTGTTGGCTGCTGAGATCAAAAGAGCCTTGCGTGGCCACGGAGTGACCTTACCTCCACTACGGTGAGATAATGATTGATTGATTTCACAGGCTCTTACGCTGAACTTTGCTTTCTCCCTACGGCCTTCATGGCGAGGTAAGCAATGTAAATAAACAGCCCCAAGGTACATTAACTCCACTGGAAGGAAAACACATGATCCTGTTGTAAATCATTCATCCAATAATTCTTCAAAACCATAAGTAAGGCTGTAAGTTGCTATTGCTGATCCAGCCATTCGTTTAACTCTTCCAAAACTGTTCTTTCCACAGAGATCATCGTGGATCTGAAGCAAAACTCAAGTATAGCATCACCAACCCATTTGTTTTAGGTTTTTGGTTTTGTGGGGTTTTTTTGTTGTTTCGTTGGTTTTAAGACAGCTAAGTTCAGCCCAACACGGTCAGAAGTGCAGCACTGCGCTGCACTGCCTCCACGTCCCCCCGGCGAGGGGGCTGCTGGAGGGACGCGGAGCCCCGCTGCAGCACCGTGTCCGTGGTTATCCCACTGAGCTGAAACCAGCCTGGCAGAACAGAACTGAAAAACTCTGTTTCGATGCTGTTTCCCCAAACCATCCTCTGCCCCCTGAGCTCAGGGTCAGAAGGCAGCACACATCTGCAGCGGTTCCATTCAGCCTCAGGTAGGCGAGCAAAGGAGGAACCAGCAGCTGGTGCCTCACGCCGCTGCCCCGTCCCCATCAGCCTGCCCTGGGTGAGCCCTGCACGGAGCACGAAGGGTGCCGTACAGGTGGGAACAGCCCAAGGTTGCACACCAGCCACAAAAACTTCCAAAACCCAACCCAGTTTTCTCCCCCTGCCCCAGCAGAGAGCTGCCCTCCAAAGCAGCTGGAGCACAATCTCGGCTGTTCTGGTTCCGACTGTGCTGCTTTGCTGCCTGCCACTCCTGGAAGACAGTCACACCAGTTACTGTGTTACTTGGCCAAGTGAAAAAAACAAATTACTTAATTTATAAAGAGACAGGAGGCTTTCATGCAGCAAACAGGAGGATTGCTCTTGTTAATATTTGATATTATTGTTACAGCTAAATATTATTTCCCACTTGGCCTAGGCTGAGGCTTTAATCTTTGAATTAAACACTTCTCTATAAAAATTCAACAGAACACATGTGGTACATAATATTTTAAGACTTCGGTCCAGCTTCACAAGTGCTGGTGAAAGGGAGATGTGAAATGCCTCTCCAGGCCAAAGCCCATCGTGTCCCGGAGCAGAACCAAGAGTCAGCACGTGCTCAGGTTTCCCTCCGCGCTTGGCCAGAGCAGGTTGTTACCAGCACCAGGGAAACACCGAGCACATCCCGGGGCCTCTCCGGGCTCCTTCGAGCATCAGCAAACACTGCTGGTAAGGCTCTGCGGTGGGGAGTGTCTCCATCCTGAAGCAAAACGCCCTCAACAGGGCTAAACTTTACCAGAAAATAAAAAAGGCAAGGTGGAAGGGGATGTTTCTGTGGAACACAAACACTTTTTAGGAGGAGAGAAGAATCAGTGAATACATAATTTTGACTGAATTTTTTTTTTAACCACAGCTAATTAGCACGTATTTTAATAACTGTTGGAGCTTTACACAAAAATTAATTAAGCCCTGCCAAACAATACTTCCTCTAACACACATACAGTCAGCAATGCTTCCCTGTGGCAGACAATCAGAAATGGAAATTCATTTAGCACCTCATTGATTAATCATTATGCCACAGCTCTTCAGCAAAATGGAATTAAAAGGAACCATGTAATATGGTTACACAGTTTGCTTGTGGGGAGCAGAGTGGGACACATCTTACCATTTTGCACTGGTTTTTATTACAATTTCACTTATGTGGATTTGACTCCTTTTTAAATTGTTTTCTGACTTATGTTTTATCCATTGTATTATTGCACTCTCAATGGCCTGTAGTCAAAGTGAAGTCAGATAATTATGTTCTAAGATAAATGTTAATATCTACACCGAACACTTTAAACATCTGGATAATTGCTCAGACCTGTACTTTTTTTGCTAAGGTCAGATCCCGCGTCTCCAGTGATTTTTCACAGCCTTGCTCAGTGGGGAAAGAGCAGCCCTTGCACAGCAAGCACCGTCACTGGTGCGCCTGAACCCCACTCGTGCGGAGGGACCACAGCACCCCACGGCCGCTCTCCCACCTGGCAGATCACCGCAGTGGCAGGGGATCCCACGCACGGCCCCCCCGGGTGCTGTAGGTTACCCTACCATGGCAGAGCAACCCCAGCCACCGTCCCCAGCCCGCTCTTAGCCGCCTCACCCCACAGAGCAGAGACTTTGCCCCTTTCCTTGCTCCCCTACCATACTGAAGCCTGCCACTGCCCAAAAGCAGTGAGCGGCGTATAAAAGGTTGGTGTGCATACACACAGACTCAGAAGAGCAGGGGAGGCAGCAGGAGAAAGATATTTAGGTGTTTCAGGATATTTCACCTGTCAGAAACCAGCCCGCTGGGACCCGACCTTCGAGGGCCCCTTGAGGACAGACGTACGGCCAGGCAGACAACCGCTGCCTAGAACGAACCACGCCACTGCCTCCAGGTAGGACTCGGAGCCAAGCTTCACCTTGGCTTTGTTTTCAAAACAGGTTAAAGTTTTCCACAAGACAGTCAGTAACGGTAACTCCTCTGTGGAAAATTCTTTACACATATTGTTCAGGATGATATTTGTGTTAATCAAGAATTTGTAGGTCCAATGACTTTAAAAACCTTTAGGCTATAATTAAGTCCCTGAAATTCACATGAGAATCAACACGGAAATTAAAACCAATTACATTGCAAAATAATGCTTACTGTGCCCTTCTGTAGCACCAAAAATCACGTCTTGAAAGAGCTCATTCTCATTACCGGGGACTAAAAAACAATACGATAGGATGCCTTCTGCACAGTATTTTAAAGCTCATAGTGGGTTATCAAAATATGGGCTACAGAAGATTTTCAAACATATAACATCTATAACTTCAGATATCACAATTTGGCAAATACCTTCTGTATTTTCATATAGTAAGTTTACTTGGAATGCTTGCTATTTTGCTCATATTTTTCCTGGTACTAGACCATCAGAAATGCACGCGCAGCCTCCAAGGAGGCTGGGTTTACATCTCATCTGCACTGGCAGCGGTGGTTTCACTCCTATGTAATCAGTGACAACACAGGAAAACTTCTTTCACCAAATTCAAGTTCATCCTGTATATAATGCACATACCCAATGCTAAGTCCTATTTTGAATGATTTGTACTACATCTGTCCATAAATTTAGCAAATGAAAATAGTGTTTATTTGTATCACCTACTTCATTAAGGATGATGTCTCAGCAAGATATTCTAACCATTATTTAAATTTAATGTGATTAGTCACACTGAATTTAATAGACTATGAAATCAGGTGTGTGTCTGGCTGAATTCAGGAAAATATTCACACAGCGCATCTTGTTATTTCTGTTGTCATATTTGGGTAAAAAAAAAAAGAAAAAATAGGAAATAGGAAAATGAAATGCACTGAAATGGCGGGGGGGGGGGGGGGGGGCACGCAGAGGTAAACCTCATTTTAGCAGCCAGAAGAAAGGTACTGTCAAAATTCTGCTCTACTAATGTACCAAGTAAAGTTTTTATTTTACCCTCTTGGCTCTAAACTGGAGCCAGAACATGAAATATTCTCTGCTAGTAAAAATGTGTGCAAGCTTGAACACACTGAAATTCAAGGAGAAAATGGTACATACACAAAACTTACAGTAAATCCTTTCCCAAATTACACTGAGGTGAATTACAACCATTTGAAGATTTGATCATCATATTCCTGGTTCAAGTTTATAAAATGGTTTTCTCAAGTCATTTCCAGGTTTTGTGGTCCATACCATCACCCCTGAGCAGCCCATAACTCCCTCTAATACTTTAGGTGGTGCTACCAGCCCTTAGTCACGAGGCTTTACAATAGAAAACATTTAGAGCTGTATTCACATGGGAGTGCCTTCGGAGGTGAATAGACATTAATTCGAGGCTGGTTTGGGGTTTGGTTTCATTTCCCCAGGGGCCCCTTGCCCGCGGTGGGGTCAGGCTCATGGCCGCAGCTCACACTCAGGGTTTCATCTCTTTTCCACAGTGACCTTGGGCAAGTGACTTAATGAGTTACAAACGCAGAAAAAACAAAGTAAGGGGTAAGGCTGAGCCCTCCGTCACACCAGCCCAAGCTGGCAGATGGCAGCGGAGCCGGCACCAGATCCTGTGCCCACCTTGGGATGGGCACGTGCCTCCCCTCGACAGCCCGAGACCCCGCGGGGAAGGCTCGCTCCCATGGGTTTGGGATCAGCCTCGGGCAGCTCTACCAGCCATCGTGCAGCCAACACACAGAGCGACACTCAGCTGCCGCTCTCCTTGAATCACAGTTTTCCACTAAATCCTGCCAGCCGACAGCTCCCCCTCTGACACAATATTTTAAGACATCTACCACAAGAGTTGCATGGCAGCCACTCAGCATAAAACCAGACATTTTTCCCCCATTACACAGTAAATAAATTGCATTCCATTTTCTCAGCAAAGCTTTTCAATTCCATTTCCATTCAAAAGTTTTACAAGTTCACATTGCCGGAGGAGTCCAATCCCCTTATGATTAGGTCTGTGTCTGAAGCAGTGCTGTATGTGTGTGTATATATATACTTATGGAGCTGCATCTTCTCCCAAGAGGATGCTTTCAAGGAGGTACAATCAGGTGCAGTGCCTTTTATGTAGTGCAAGGCAAAAGCCCTTTAGTCTTCTGCGTCAAGAGTCCTTGCATTTTGGTTTTTTGATAGTTTCTGTCATACACCTTCCTGTTCCCCCAAGGTACTAGGAAAATAACTAACAAGTTTTCTAACATAACTTTTTATTCCTAAAAGACATGTATTGAGACATAATGTTTGATCAAGTAAACAAATCCTTACTTTATGCCATTTGCAGTCAGCCAAACAATTAAGTTTTTATCGCTTCAAGATGCCTCCCAAGACTTCACTTCGGTTTTTAGAATGCAGGTCAGAGGGGAACCAAAATAAAAACTAAGGACCCTTGTTCAAGAGCAGCTATGCATTTCCTACCACCCCAGGGAAGCTGATTAATTCTCCTCTGGCTTTATATTTTTCTTACTTTCTTAATGATGCTTTGTCAAATGCGTGTTAACATTCCAAGGCACCAGCCCCTAATCTGTGCCATTTTGTATTTAAATTGCCAGCACTTCCTAGCAAGTCAAGTCCGCAACAGACAGACTGAGCAAGATAGGAAGGAAAGAGACTTGTTAAACAAAGCATGTGCAATGGTACCTAACTTGCAAATATTTATCACTTGTAACTTCACTCCTGATCCGAGTCCTGGCATACTGAGGCGTGCTCTTATTTACACGACGGCATGCTAAAAGTAGCTGATGCAGATTTTAATGTTTTTACCACATCTTCCCAAATAGCGGTTCTCAAGCTTTGGAAAGGCACAGTAGAAAGAACAAGGATGACACATGGCCTTACTGAAATTACATGTTTTCTATTTAGGTTGCAAAGAGTATGCAAGAGGAGCTGTCCCACTACTCAAAGGACAAAGGAAAATCCAGATTTCTCTTTCCACTGAGAAACAAATTACATTTTTCCCCCTCACCTCTAATAAATTAGAATCCCATTTTTCCCCTCAATCTTTGTCTTTTCCAGCCTCACATTAGCACAGTGCGATTAAAATCAGACATGCGTAAATAAAAAAATAGCCATTTCCAGGTAGAGTTTTATGACATTCTAACATAAAACAAACTCAGTGCAAGCAGTGGGGACACATGCACACCCAGCACCTCTGCTCCAGCACTGATACGGATGGTAAAGCTCCTTCTAAGCTTAAAGTGTTGAGTTTAATAGCTTTAGCTTGTACTTTAGTCACTGCTAACTGTTGCCAGCTCTGACTTTTACTGGGAGCTGACTCCTGAAACACCTGAGAAAGCGATGGCGCAACAGGGCCCTTTTTCTGGCTAAAAGGACAAGGAGATCAGAAGCAGGTAAGGCACACAGCACCGAGCAGCAAGTGCTGACGGCCCCGCACTGTCACCAGGTCCCCACAGCACCAAGACTTTGCCCTGGTGATGCTTGAAGCCGAGGAAGTGGAGCACTCCCAAGCACGGAGCCCTCCTCAGCGGCTTTTGGATAATGGCTGGCATTAAACATGCTTTTACAAGGAGCAGCACGCCTGAGATGCAGAGTAGGTGGTTTACCCTCAGACATGCTCAAGGGCCTGACAATGGTACAGCATGTACAGCGATAAGCACCAGGAACAAATCCAGCTCAAGCTAATTTGCTAGTTACATTTTATTTTCTGATGCATCAGGAACATAAGAAAAATAATGAACTGTCATTAAAAGCATGGTATTTTGGTGGGTAAAAGTTTGGAGGTTTATTTTAACTTGTCTTCTGGCTTTGATGCTTACTGATTACACCCAAGTCATTCTCAGGCTTTTCTGCAGTCAAAAGCACCAGAAATATGTTCAGCAGAAACTCAGTACAGTAACAGGATGCTGTGTAAGGTGGATGTTTGACCGAACTCCTTGGCAGCGCTAATGTTTTAAATAAACTTCACATTTCTGTCCCAATAACCTGATTCCAGGGTTGGCATTTAAAAAAAAAAATCACAAGTCTATTAAAACCCAATGTGAAAGATTGATATGATCCACCACAGGTCTAAGTACCTGAGGAAGAGAAGCTTTTTTTAAAGTTTTTCACTTATTATACATAAATGCAAAGATTGAACAGCACAGCACTTGCATTTGCTCCTGGTTAATTTCCCTCCCTGAGAATTTCCCTCCTATTAAAAGTTTAGTACGTTCACTTCTGGTCAAAATGAACGAGAAGCCTGATGCATGCAAATATTTAAACCTATGAGTAAATTTAATTTTTAAAATATTCAAAAAATATTAAGAAAGTTTTTGGGGGGGTTTTGCACAAAATATTAATCATAAGTCCTTTGAAACACTGCAGTTACTAATGCAAGTAGGTTAGCTAATCATAGAATCCTATGATCTTAGAGGTCTCTTCCAACCTTAATAATTCTCAAGTCCAGCCGTCAACCCAACACCACCGTGCCTCCTAAACCATGTCCTGAAGTGCCACGTCTTCACGTTTTTCTGAACGCCTCTGGGGATGACGACTCCACCACCTCTCTGGGCAGCCTCTTCCAATACTCAGCCACTCTTTCAGCAAAGAAATTTTTCCCAATATCCAACCTAAACCTCCCCAAATAATATTGTTTGTGAGCACGATGCAAAGGTGCATAGCAGATTTGCAGATCCCTTGTTAGCTGATGTTTCAGACACAGCTGAAGAGAGGATGTCAAGTGGGCAGCAATGAAAGGACTGAGCACCAAATTCACAGCATACATACACCCACGCTTATTGGAGTCAGACCTCACACATAAGTATAGGAGAATGCTCACTCCCTCCCCACCCCCCCAAGAATTGGGCCTTTGCATTTGCTACTTATTTCCTCATGCTTATCATGGGAAAATTTACTGAAAGTAATGCCAAGTCAGTATTGTTATACAGGTGAAAAACGTCTTTTCAACAGCCAAGGGGTTCAGAAAACGCTAGAAGGAAAGGGTTCTTCCTATTCTGCAAACAAATATTCAGACATCAGTTTTTTGGTAGGGGAAGGAGTGGATTTGAAAAATTCCTGATGATTTCTCACTTAAAGCAGTGGAGAAATTTTAATATACACTCTACTGCATCAAGCAGTTTCATTTCACTTCAGCAGGTGGTGGTAATTTTATTCACAACTAGCAATATAGATTTCCCTTTGTCTCCAGTCTCTCAATGAGATATGAGAAGCAGTGATGGGGCACAGGACAATTATGCTTTTTTTTAAAATGTTGTGTTTAAAAAGGTGACAAGTATTTCCTCAGTCTGTTGCTTGGATTTTTCCATTATGAATCACTGCAGCTTAGATAAATGAGGTCACTTGGTTTGAAATGCCAGGCTTCATTATCTCTCCACACTCAAGCAGTTTGACTGGCTCCTGTGTCAGTAATTGGTTCACCTGATATTAATAACAAGCTCCCTGCCTGTAGAAACAATCTATTCATACAGTGCTAATGGGAGAAAGAAGAAGAGAAATGGAAACTATGTGGGTAAACAAATTACAAGGTTGTGCTGTTGTTGCCTATCAAGTGCTGAAAGGCCATTTACCAAGGATTCAGAAAAGACAGCTGAAGAAACTTTATTTCTGATATATAAGGGAGTGCAAGAATTGCCCTAAGTTTTAGCAGCCACGAGTACTTGGTTGCTATTATTTTGGTGAAAGAAAGAAACCTTTTCTGAATATTCCCATATGAATATTTTAGAATAATTATCTATTGCAAGATGATAAACAAATAGAGGTTTGCTTTTGGGAAAGAAGCAGAGCCAGAGCGCTGAGCAATCAGCGATAAACAGTTGGACTCGAGGATCTTAAAGGTCTTTTCCAACCTAAATGATTCTATAAACCCTAATTACAGGAACACTACTCAGAGGATTGCCTTTGCTATGAAAAAATGTAAAAAAAAAAAGCCTTTGCAGCTATCAGCCTAGATAGCCGAAAGGTGGAAAAAGTTGTTCAAGTGAAGCTAACTTGATTCCTGGCCCATCCCTGATACTGCCAGATTGCTTTTTGCATAGCCTTCAGGTAAAAAAAAAAATTTTGAAATTGGTCAGTGTCCTTTTTCTGTTCTGTTGGAGCTGGCAGAAAGCTCATGAAAGGAGTTTCTGCCACAGTGAGATTTTTTTTTTTTTTTTTAAGAGCATTCAACATTGGATTAGGCCTGCTCTCCCTGGAATCAATGGGAGTCCAATGCTAACTTGGGCACAGAGAAAAGTTAAGCCAAAATGAAGCTTCAAATCTTTCAAAAAGCTGCTATGGATGAACAAGAACCAATATCTTTCAAATGAAGTGTTGAGTTGCTTTGTATTCTCTGTTCAAAGACATATTCACCATGAGAGCCATTGGCACTAAGCAGAATCATCTCACTGTGAAGATGAATGCTTCTCTTGCATACATTAATGCATCAATTTTCTATCAGGAAACTGATCCAGGCTCTTTCCATACACACACACCCCCCGCCCCCCCCAGTTACATCCAATAATGACAGCCTCACACCCATTAGCACTAGGCGAGCACAGAGATGAGGACATGAGCCTGTATACGACAGCGCTGGTGCTAAGAGAAATTTATTAAGTCCTAAGACCCCTTAATGAGCTCAAAGTCAACCATGCAGATCCCCGCTGTTTTCAATGAAAAGGAGTCACTTGCACAACTATAATGCACAAATGGGACTGATGACTAAAAAACCACTGGGGCACAGACTGCTTCGTGTGTACGTACAAGGTGCTCAAGATAACGAACCTCGACTGGGCCTGCAGCTACAGCTGTTATACAAGTAATAGTGCATTCACAAATAGTCTCAACCGCCTGTTGTCACAGCTAACAGTGCTACTTCAGAGATTTGAAAGGAATACATACAACAGTGTGATGAAACTCCCCCCCCCTGCCCGCCCCCACTCCAGCTGCTTAAAGCAATTAGTCTGGCAGTATTTGCATTGTACCTCCTGCAGTATGGAATACCTCAAGTCAGCACTTTGCAAACATTTCAGCCTTAAGATTAAATACTCAGTGAAAATCTGGTGTGTTAAAGAGACTATCAGAATGTAATTTCTTATAATTTTGAGAGCTTGCTGAAAGAACACTTTATCCTTTAAGGTTCAACACAAAAATTTGCAATGGAATCCAAGGCTGGTGGCCTAATCACTAAGTAAAATACTATCCCTGCAGCTTGCCACTCCCCTCGGTAAAACGGTCTCAGATTTTTCACCTGCAAAAATAGAACAAGAAAAAAAAAGCCTGGCAAACTACTCACACTTTAAGAAAAGGGACAGAAAAAATGGTTTCTGTATGTTGCAACTTACTGAAGTGAATAGCAACACCAGATGAAAAATACATTTTCTGATGTAGCTCAGGGAGACACACAGAAATACTTAAAAATATTTAGCCTACCTAAAAGCCAAATTCCTAATACAAAATGATTGTCTAAAGGATTTTACTCAGACCTAGTTTTCTCAGATTAGTTTATCCATTCGCTGTTAAGCATTTGTAAAATTCCTAGAACCAGAGCAGATCACTGTCAGTATTTGCTGTGTCCCAGCTCTGCAAGCCCAGCCTCACACAAGATCAGCTTGCTTCTCTTAGAGGCAGCATCAGAAGAGATGCAAAATGTGACCAGTGCTCCCTCAGGACTGGGCACCGTTTACCAGCCCAAATCCCAGGTCTCCATTCATCGGACCTCCAGAAGCATGAACACCTCTCCACCTTCCCTCATCAGGGTGCACCTTCCCCTGTCCTGTCCCTGTCCTGCAGCCCCACCACCCACTTGAGCAAAGGCTGGCAGTGATTAGCCCAGCTGAAATGGTATTTTAAACCCTCACGTCAGGCAGACAAGCAATCCCAGGAAAAATATGTTTTCCCCCTAGGGCATCCACAAGATGCACTATTTTTGTCTTCCTTCAGCCATTTTACAACCAGAAGCCTGTTTCTCTCTACGCTCCCATGGCACCATACTTCCCAAAAGTTAATCTTCTCCCTTCACCATACTTCACTTCCTTCATAACAGATAAATTTTCTTGGCAATGATGACTAACAGCCTATCTCCACAATTAATTTGGTTCAGAAAACTGATGACCTGCCATCCATGACACGATGCAGAGGGTGCAAAACCCAACAGCTCACATGCTTGCTTTTCATTTGAAAAGCTGCTGTCTGATCCGGTTATTTTAAAACTAGCGTTCACATCCTGCTCTGAACTGGTGCTCCTTTGTGATGACAGTCTATTTGGTGTCAGGTGTGACTACTGTCTTCCATTAAAGCACCTCTCCCATGGGGTCAGATGTCTGCAGCAGCAGCAGCTCCACCTCAGGTACTGACCCATCTCACTGTAGAAAGCAAAGTCACATTCAAGGTATGGTTTCCAAGATTATTGGTGCTGCCAGGTTTGTAGCTCTCTAATGGACATAGTTAGAGAGCATAACTGAGATAATAATTGAGCATAATAGAGGGCATTGACATAACTTATCTTACTAGTTTCCCATTCTGTAAGACAAGGGTGTAAGGAAAGAGAGAAAAGCCAAGAAAGCAAACTGCCTGGAAGTAGCAGGAAAAGCTGAATAAGCATAGACAACAGAGTATCAAAAAAATGCAAAGAGCAAAGGAGAAAAATCCAAGATGAGTGCTGACCAGAGCGTGGGCTGGACCTGTGAGCAGAGACCTCACCTCTCGTTCAATTCCCACCCCACATGAGCAAGCAGAGGTCCAAAGGGGCACTTGACTCCAGCACCATCCTTTCCTCCACACCTGCAGCTGGCTTAGGTCAAAAAAAAAGGAAAGCAGTGCATTATTAGCTGATGCTACTAATGGCATTCCTGCCTCTGGCTACAGCATGACCTTCAGGTGTATTTACTGTAATGTCTCAGTTCCTGACTTTGTAACAAACACCAAGCCATGAGTAAGATTTCCTGGGGTGGGGGGGAAATCGTGTATAACTACCAGAATTATCTTTGAAATCAGATCGACTTGTGAATAAGGATGAGCTGATGCGTGGGACCTGGTTTACCCAAGGTGCAAGTAGACAACTGCAGTGGAAATGCAGAAGATATTTGTTAGCACAAAGAGCTAGAGGACAAAAGTCTGGCAACATGCTTGATGCTAGTTAGCTCTGCATGAGCAGCATGCAGCTGCATCTTACAGAAGCTATTTATGTGACAGAGGAAGGGATGTGAAAACAGCAGGAGATGGAATAAAATCAGAGGGAAACTACTCCAAGCCTGAGCCTCAGTACCATCAGGACTGTGCAACATGCTGTACATCACAAGAGGGGCCCATTCAATGCCATCAGCTTCAGGCTCCTGGCATCAGGAGGTATGTAAGAGACCATCTAAGTCAACTGCTGTCAGCCCACATTGTTCCTATGTTAATAATTAATCTCTTGCCTGCATCCTGGATGTGGTGGGGTTTTTTTCCTCAAAAACCTCCCCAGCTGCCCAATAGCTGGACATAGCACCAACACATAGTCCTTCTGAGCCTGCACCTAAAATAAATACCATACTGTGTATTACATCTGGTCTGGCTCTCTACAAACACCTGAAATTCATTCTTAGTTTTGGATCAAGGATTATTCAAGCTGCATTTCAAATTCAACTCGAAGCTGTAACACTTAACACTGTCTGTACACAAATATAGGAGACAACACAAAGCAAGAAGAACGAGACTCCTGGTCTTTATTCTATTAATTCCTAACAGTACTACTGAATTAGGATCATGTGCCGCATAGCTATGAACTCCAGCAAGGGACAACCTACTGGACTGAAATTTTTCTAACCACCTAGTTTGTCAGAGTGCTAAAATCACACAACACTGGATGGCTTTACCAAAGTTTTTCCTCATCTAAAGCTTGGACAATTCCACTTCCTCATCTCACGAGGCAGCAAGGGCTCTGGTGTCAATACGAACAGGGCCAGGACATTGGTCCTCAGGGTCCAGATGCCCCAGGGGAACTGAGAAGACAGTCAAGGATGTTTGCATCTCACCACCTAAAGGTCCAAGCTGCAGACAGAGCAATGTACTTTCTGGTTCACCATAATTTGCAAGAAGAAACCTGCTTTAGATATGAATGACACATGATCGGATTCAAATTCATTTAGAGATACATACTCTTGTATTGATCCAACATCTCCTGGCTACATGATTAAAAACAGATTTTAGGATTTTTTTTTTTTTTTTTAAACTCACAGTACCGGCAGCTACTGTTGCAGAGATGTTGCTGGCAGAGTTAATGAAAGCCCTAAGGTATCCTTAGTTCAAGCACACTCTTCTTTACCGTATCAAGGCATATACAGTGATTCATGGAAAGGATCAGAGCTCCAAAGTGGTACTAAATATAGCAATAGCCCTGTAGATATTACAAGCAGGTACTTTGAGTCAGTGTAAGTGATGTCTTATCTTTTTAGATATCCGTCTGCTGCCCAATGTATAAGTATACTGCATCTTGGGTCCTTTGTTCCTTTCAGGATAATGTTTACCCTTCAGTGGAATGACACACTCCTCTGGTAGAAGCACTTCAGCTACATGGGTGCTACATAATTGTTTCCTTTTATTCATGGTCACAATACTAATACAAGAGGTATCTGAATTTATATAAAATGCAGAGAGTAAGTTGCTTGACTCCTCATTTGGAGCTCTGTATTGTCTATCCGTGGCTCAGCAGAAGTTCAGCCAGGCCTTATAATATCTATAAGTGTTTAAAATCTTCAGTCTTTCTGCCAGAAAGATTTACCAAGATGCTGCAATTGTAAATGGCTGAAAAGCACGATGGTGTTTCAGCCATTATTCAGGTATCACCCACTGTTCCCAGACAGTTTTCATGTAGAGAACTCATTCAACTAGAGCAAAAAGGAAAACTGCTTTAAAGAGAGCACTAGTTACTATCTTGCAAAAACATTAGCTACGTTTGCGTTACCTTCTGGAGATACTACATCTGAAACCATACTAATGATCTGTGCCTGAGAGAAGTAGGTGACCTGCAAACCAGTCCGACCAGGCGGTGGGCAAGTGTGGGAAGTTCCTCCAAGAAAAAAAAACCTTCTCACAATGACTAGAACCAGTAGGGGAAAGCCAAATACCCCACTCCTCCACAAAAAAAGAAACTAGCAAAGCTAAAACTGGAGCAAATGTCTACAGGAAAAAATGCTGCTATTAAACTCACAGAACGGGTAGAAACCACCTTGTTTTAACTGTTTTCCTTCACGCTCTTCATTTATGTCAGAAAAAATGATAAAAGTCAAAGCACTCCTAGAAGTAACTGCTGATGCCCCATCTCTGCTTGAGCTTATCCATGTTTTGTTAGAAGCCATTGTTGATACCAGCACGGAGCATTATTATGAACCTCTTCAGTATCTCCTGAAGTGACCCAAAAATCTACCCTCAAAATTAACCCCAAATGATCCTCATGAGAACTGGGGAGCATTCCTTGATTCTGGGCTGCCTTATCTTCTACCCACTGTTTGCAGAGATAATAGTCAAAGGCTTCTTCCCCTTTGAATCTTCAAAAGGAGACTGTATCAAACAAAAGGACAGACCACTAACTTCTCTTCACTCTGGTGTCAGAGTCCGCGGTAGAGAAATGAGTAAGAATGACATCAAACATGGAAAGAGGAACTTTTCTCACTTTCTCCAGAAAGCTACGTGAGATTCTCTAGGCACAGACATCTGTGCATCTAAAGAAAACGTCAAGCTTGATAAGAAAAATCAAGATGGGAACATCAGAAAAAAGTTTAATAAGTTCCTCCATGTGCCAACCATCATGGCCAAGCAACTTCTTGTTGTGCAAGGTGCCTTGCAATAAAGTGCACTTTGCTTTCTCAGGCATATCGCTGCTTCACCGTGGTCTGCTATCAAGCAATAGTAGCTTCAGCTTGAATAAAGGTGTAAGAAACTGGCTGTAAGGGTTAATTTTGGTCCTCACTTCCCAGATTGCTCTGGTTTTACAACACTACTCTTGAGACAATGACTTTGCACAACAGGCAGGTGTATTTCCTACCTTTCCCTGTGCCAGCCTTTCTCAGTGCCAACGGTCCTGCTGAAATAAAGCTGGTTTTGGTTTTGTTCTCCTCCAGCCTTCAACATGAATTCATGACAAACATGTCCCTCCTTACTACCTTTCTGAAAAACAGGTAGTTCTCCTGTAATTTGTCTTTCAGCTTCTCCAGCCACTAGCAACTACTAAAACTCAAGCCCATGCTTTGATGAAAAAGAAAGTTGGAGGCTATATAGCAGTTAAGAATTAACATGCTAATGAATTTTCCTAAATAATTGAATCTAACATTACAATCAATGGTACTGATTGTCTCTGGGGTAGGAAATTGCAAAAGGACAATTACAATCACTTCTGCAAACAAAATCCTTTGTTATTAATTAAGGGAAAGACTAAGTGTCAGTCATGTTTACTAGAAGCAAGTTCAAGATTTACCTGGTAACGGTCCAATATACATTATCTCAGTGCTGCAACATGATATTGAGCAGACATCTTTGGGCTGACAGTGTCTAAGCTTACCTGCCACTTTTGAGGCAATACACAGCAAAAACCTAATCTTTAGCTGACAGAGAAAACAAGTCATCCCAATTTTGATTGCTCAGTCAATAGAAAATGTGTAAGGTACTTATAAACTCTCTCCTAACCTTACATCTTGAAAAATGCCAATTTGCAGGAAACAGACTCCCTAATATCCACGTCTTTGTTTTCTGGCCAAAGTCACAATATTGTTAGAGCTGATAGCACTCAAAAATAATCTGCAGGTGAGAGTAGCAGAAACCGAGCAAGGCAAAAAACACTTTCCATCTGAATGTTCTATCTACCCATCTGTCATGAGCAGCCTCATACCCTCTGAACATGCTTCCTGGGAGCCGCCGCGTGAGGCAGCGAGGGGTTCGTTCAGAAAGCATACTCTGCTACTCACAAAGCGCCGAGTGTCACACTGGAAACCTTTTTGGTAAATAACCTTTCTGGGTCAGAAGTTAGCATTGCACTCTGGTTAATTATATCGGTGGGAGAATATTAATAGCAATTCTTACTTCATAACCATTCATTTCAGACCAAGAGCTTTCACTCCAGCAATTTATCTGGCTGCTAGCTTTGAACTCACTATTTATCACAGTCTGGGGGCACTACAGATGTCTAACAAGTCAAGGCCCAATCTTTTCCATCTCTTTCATAGCAATGCACCTGTTGCCTAGTGCAAAGTCAATTAAATATATTACTGTTGATTACATAGCCTACAATTCAGTGCTTGGTACATAGGGAGGGCCGGCTGCATTCAGTAATATGCTCTGCCTCAGGTACCTGAAGAAGTTCAGAGCTCCAGTTTGAAAACATGACATGCAAGGAAAGATCATCATTCCTGTTACAGTCAGCTTTTTTTCCTCTAATGTCTGGCTAAGATACAGACACTTGTACTAAGCGACGTTATAGCCTTACATTGCTCAGAAGGCGTAACTTGCAATACGCTATTTTTTGCCAAGATCACCCTCTCAAGGTGGTTAGAAGTCAGCCAACACGTAGAGATTTTAAGCTAGGTGAGGTCCCACTGTCCTAATTGTGCTATAAGAGCTAGTCCATGCCCTGGACAGCAACACAGCACAGATGAAAAGAGGCCATCCTGCCTCTTACCCCATGTTCAGCAATCACAAGAACTGAATGAGGCACTTAGAGGAACGAGGCATCTTACTCAAGGTCATGCGCTGATCTGGAGTACGGCCTCTCCAAGACAGCCCGCTGCCTCTCACACCACGTTCAGTAAGCACAAGAGCTCAACGTGGCATCAAGTTCTAAACCTTGCAGAAGAAACTTGCATATTAGACTTCAACTTGCATATTAGACTTCAAGTCCCAGCAAGGTGTGAATTATTATCCCACAGCGGCCATCTAAATCTCATAATGGCACATGCTAGGCATTATGTGATGATAATACCTACATTGTAGAGCCTTCTTCCAATAATAAAAAGGACATAATGTTCAAATTAGTAGGTATAAGCCTTATTATTCTCTCAGATAGTTAGGATTTTCAATTTGTAAAACAAAATGGGTATGGGTATACCCCCACTAACTGGCTTCTCAGAGTGCAGGATTTATTGCTCTGCCTTATGTTTCTAATTTGTGCTATGATTGGAAGAGGCATTTGTTGCTTGGAATATGCACTAATGTATCTTCTCTGTCTTTGAATGAGCTTTCTGGAAAACAAGATGCAGTTGCAGGAACCATTCCTTACTCAGATTCACCTAATGATGTCCAGTGTTTCACAGATGATTCCAGTGCCAGAAAAAGAAAAGGAATGAAGAATTTTAATGGATGCAAGGAGGCAGAGCATAGATGGCTATCAGTGGAAAGAGCTACTAATTCCCTTGGGCAAATTTCAATAGCACCATTGAACTGTCTCTGTGACAAAAGAAACCTAACAAAAATTCCCTGCAAAACCAGTCCCTCAGAAGAAAATGCCATGCTTTTGATAGAATTGTTCAAACGCAAATACAGACTTCAGACCATCTGCAGGCTCTGCTAACTTCAGTGAGAGATAAAGATTAGTTCATACAAGCGAGGATCAGACCTAAGGATCAGCCAAGTAGCCATGTGGGAGACAGCAGATAGAAGCAACCTTTAGCCCTTGAAATTTTAAAAGTCTGAATCAAAGACCAGTGAAATCAATGAAAGTCCGAGGACTTTGCCGAGACGTCCAATTCCACATAGCTCACTCCACACAGCTTCTGAGTTACCAGTTTCTGTATGCACAGCCCCATCCCAGACACTGCCCTGCCTGCCTTGGGTGAGAGGAGAAATAGGTGACTAGAACTGAGGGACAGAAGGCAAGGAAACTCAGCAACAGCCAGATTTATAGATTTTCCAGTTTACTGCAAATGTTAGTATCCGAGACATTCAGATACTTTCTGCTTATGCTGACAGCAACCTCAAATCACCAGTTAGTGGTCTGAGAAGAAAGCCATGGGAAGGATGGAGCCATCTTAGCATCCCTCACCACCTCCCCCCGTCAGTGGAGGCTCATCTCATTAAGCACACTGCAGCCTGCTGCCGTTTCTGTGGCTTATATGGTCTAAACATGAATGCAAGTACCAGCATCTCCTGCTTACACAGACGTGCAAGCTGAAAATTATCTTTGCTCTTTCTTGACGAGAACATGACATCCACCACAGTCAGATGCTGCATCTCTTAGTCAGCGACAGCATCAGAAAACAAGCGGTGTCAGTACTGGTGTGAGTTGCCTTTGCTACAGCTGCGTACAATGGTTCAAGGCCTGTTAAACCAGGAAGATGTTAAGATTCACAGGGGTTTTTGTGATTTTGTTCCCCAGGGCTTCAAAGGGTAAAAGGAAAATGGGAATTTCAGAACCACTCAACGCCCAGCTGAGCACAAAGTGAAGCCATCAAATTTTCAAGTCAATTAACACAGTAGGAGGACAC
>WAAD01037810.1:384555-397374 GCA_013389945.1 Fregata magnificens
CACATCAGCAAACACAGCTCCTGCATCCCATAATCACCACAGGCACGCTGCTCAAGTGTCCTGTTTGTGCCTCTAAAGAGAGCACATGTTTTCAGAAGAATTGGGAAGAATCACCAAGCCCACTTCTGTACTCGTCACCAGCATATTTCATGCTGTCCTTACCAGGTCCTTTGCACACATCTAGAGTCAGCAACAGCTCTGGCTGAGAAACAAAACTAAACAAAGGTTTTAGAGCACGTTTTAGGATAAAAACAGATAATTTAGAGCTCCAGCATGTTTCCATAGTAGTAACACTGTACATGATTAACTACTTTATAGACATAAGATGTAATCAACTTTTTGACCACTTGCCTTCATTCAAATTTAAAGAGCAATTAGTTAACCTGTTAAACCAAGAGTATTTAATATACTTCTTGACCTACTCACAGGTAAAAGAAGTCAGAGAGATGTTCAAAAATAGAATCCAATTTCTTCCATAAACCATAAGGGTAATTACTCTTGCTTCTGCTTGGCTTTACACAAGGGGAATGAAACTGTTCATGAAATTACACAGCCTACTGTTCCATTTTCCCCCCATTTATACCATTTTAAGGAAATATACTCCACACCACAGTTTCATTTTCAGGGTATTCAACCCAAATCCTCTTGGTCTTAAATTTGTCCTAAAAATGTAACAGACAGATGGCGGGTGCTGGAGAGGAATCCTCACATGTGCTATTTCGTTAGGTGCTGTCATTTAGCATAAAGGGGGCACGTCTCCAGAGCAGCGGGTGTCATTTTGGGGACAAGGTTCTTATTACTACCACTGTGAGTTATGTAGCTGAGAATCCATGAGCAGGGCTGATTTCTTAACTTATTACGATAGGCAGGAAGCGGAAGTATGGAAAGAAAGGTCATGGAGCATTCCTGCCGGGGAACTGTTCGAAGTCATAGGCTATAGTCTGAAATCCTAAGCACAGCTGATTACATGCCTCCAACTGATAAACATGCATGCACACACACAGACTCCTGTTCTCCAGCTAACTTGCCATCCATGGAAAGAGAACAGGACTTCAGCTTTCAGGAATGGATGCAGCCACAGTCAAATCAGGCATGCCTTCCCCCCTGCCTCCACCTTTTCAGGCAGTGTTGCTGACCAAGATGGACGACTCACTATATCCTTTCTAATGACTGTCTATTCCACAGCTGACATTTTGTTAAACTACAGCAGCTGACATCCTCAGGGACATTCTAATGATCAATTAAATTTGTAAGCTGTGGCTGCTGAACCTCATCCTAGGAGGAGTGGCAGAGGACGAGCATCAAGAAAACAAGGAAAGCAAACAGAAATTAAACACAACAATCTCTTTTTATCCTGGGGAAAAGAGAACTCCAGTTGCGCACCATCTCAAAACCATACAGGATTAACATTCAAAATCAACTGCTGAATTCCCTTTAGTTAGCACCTCCAGTTTGTGGAGCCAGCTTGTTCATTGCATCTGTCATAACTGCGCTTTAGGAGACTCAACCAAGAATGGATGGGTCTCAAAACAGGACTTTTTTTTTAATCAGTCTTGATACTTTATCAGAAGATAAAGTGTTTGAGATGAGAATGTTACCTGGGCTGAAATAATGCTGGCAGTCAAGAGCACAGGAGACTGCTCAATAGCAAAACAGTGGCCAAAAAGTGAGGAAATTGATATATTTAAGACCATCCTCTGGCCCATCGTGCCAACAAGCAGTATGTTACTCAAACAAGTTTAATGTACTTGTACAGTTTTTGGAGTAAGTGGCCTTAGAGGCAAAATACAGTTACTCATAATGCCACCTGGCCAGAACTCAGGATCCACCAATAACAGCCTATTATTCATCCACAGTTCCCAATTTGTAGAATTAGACACAACTGATACCTTTAATTACAGAATTAAAGATATTGAAATATTGCATCAGCTATCTGATTTACTAAAGCCACTGTCACGTGGTTCAGCTGCTGCTACTGAGATTCCCAGGGATCCCATTTCTTTCAGGGATGGGCCTTTCACCAAAGCGCAGTTGCGCGCTCAAACCACTTACTCTTTGGACCACCTTTTCTGGCCATGGGCTGAATGTTGTTTCCACAGTTCTCTAGGACAAATACCCTGCAAGATCTCACAGAAGAAAATTCCTCAGCATGAACCAGCTTTTCCTGGGAGAAGCACTGTTTCTCCCATGGCACCATTGCACCAGTAACATCGCTAACAGTCAGCCTGTGCCCAGACTTCTTCCAGCTCTCTGATGAAACACTAGCTTCTGGGGCGGTGTGAGGTTTACAGTCTGGCATGTTAAAAAGCAAAATCAATGAGAGCAACCAACACCAAAAAGCCTTGTTTGCTCAAGATCTGGACATTTCCAAGAGCTGGCATATTTATTTCTGCACTTTGTGGTAGCAGACATGCTGCTGTGAGTGTTCACAGGACTGGCATAGACTGCAGCCTGCTGTTTGGAGTCCTGCTGTGCCAGCTGTTCTGAACCAGTATATTCCTGCTGTGCAAACAGCTCTTCCTGCCTGCACACACGACTGCACTTCTGGAGCAATCATGATATCATCATATACCTTTCATGCAAGCCACACCTAAGGTTTCAAATCCCAGACCCAACACCACAAGAGATATATCATCTAAAGCCATTTATTTAACTTGTCAGACAATCATTCCTTTTGAACCAGATTGTTTCATCTAATTTGTTAAACTAATAACACTAATACTTGGAAATACCAAATGCCATGTAAGAAAATTTGGTATGAGTGGTAGGAAGCTCCCTCAGGCAGGGGTTCATCTTTTGATTGGTGCATGTGCTAACACAACATAGCCTCATCCTTCTCTGGAGCCCCTAGGTTCTCCTGTACAAATAATATATAATCATTGTAATAAGTAAAGGTTAAACCAGAAGACATGCAACGAGAAAGTGCAGTACAGGGTCTAAACTCCTTTAAAAGTCAATGGGAAGCAGGGTCCCTAAATCAGTTTTCAACTGTAGTTCTTTGTGCCCAGAAGGCTTTCAAAATTCACAATAAACAGATTACATGCCTAGCTCCCAACCGATTGCTCTCAGAAGCTGGTGTCTAACTCATTTGGAGACCTGGAAATTCCCGCTAGTTATCCATCTGCACCTTAAACCATGCATACAGCTTTGGATATCTGGCCCCACATTCTTTAAATCTTAGAAAACTCCAGCCCAAAGGTTCTTCATAATGTCACTCCTTTGGCAATAAAGTTAGCAGCTGAATCAATACTGAGCTGACATCTGGAGCTGTCTTAAACCTGAACTATGGATTTATTGCACTGAGTTCATGATAGATAGAGTGCAGTACAGACAGGCATCTTTGGCCTGTATCCATCTATGCTAAAAGCCAGTAAAATTCCAGTTGCTGTCAGAGTTCCTGATTACTCTCTATATAGTGCACAGAAAAATGGGGTCCATAGCCTCTCAAAATACTGCTGAATGTTTAGCCACAAGGCACATTATGCCTTGCTTCTGTTCTCCCCTTTTCATAGGCAGGAAAGGAGGTATGGAAAAACTAAGAACCTTCCCCTAGCCTACTTAGCCTTTCTGGAACAAAGCCGAGAGCAAAAGAGGAAACCAGGAAACATTGCCTTTTCACTCCATGCTTGGAAAACTGGAAGAATGCTGGCTGAATTGCTGTTTCAGGTATTCAGATATGACATTCACACACCCCCTCTGCCATTTAAAGGGCAATGGCCCATATCTAGAACATTATTCCATGGTAGAACAGAGTCCTTAGTGGGGGGAAGAAAGCAGCGATACCCTTAGCTGACAGCACCACAAGGAAAAAGAAAACATTATAATAAGGGTGATATTAGAGCCAAGAGCATCAAGAAAGAAGGCTCTTATTAGAGTATGATTCAACAGTTTTTAGAAACCTCCCTTTCCAATGGACTTCACTTCATACCCTAGGGGCTCCTGAGGCACTAAGTAACTGCAGCTTCATGGTGCTTATTCAGCATTCTTAACCTTGTTAATCCTGTGCAGGCTCAGTTCCCAAAAAAACCTGAAAAAAGTCAAGCTGGGATAGCTCCAAGAGTATCATCACCCCACCAATGATGACATAAAATGGTGGTGCCATTTGGTTGCAAGGTTTTATTATGTAAAGCTCTTTGTTGTATTGGGAAAAGAATGAAGAACCTGTCACACTACATTATTGAAAGCAAGGAAGCTGCCGTATTACGTTTCCTTGATCTGCAACCAGCATTTTTATGTTAGCAACAGGCAATATTTCTGCATAGCCTTTTCTTTTTCTGTGCACTGTAACATAGCTGGAACAGCACTTTAAAGTAGCAGCTTGGATGAGTTTCATTTTGGCATCTTCAGCCGCGTTACAGATATACTGAAATGCGTTCTGATTAAGCACTGGAAAGAAGACAACTTCAATACTTAACAGTGGAAGACATGACAGGCCCTTATTTTTCACTGTTGAAACCTGCTTGCAGTCTTCTCATATACCTACAGCTACTTCGGAGGTTATTCCAGATTCCCAGTACAGTACAGAGTCCAAGATGTCAGACACTCTTCTCTCTCTCCGTGTGGTGCTGATTCACGTGAAGAGCTGTTTCAAGGCAGAAGAGTCCTTTTTCAGCAGGGAGCAGCACATCTCAGCCGCAGGTTCACTTCCATGCTCCCTCAACCTTATTTCACTATTATTGTGGCTACATCTATATTGACCCATCTCCAAGCCTGCTTACATACAAGAGGACACAGGATGCCTGGGACTTGGTGCCACGTGCTTGCAAATACAAATGGCATAGCTAAATCTGCCTACACGTACCTCGTACTCTTGTACATAAAGTCAAGGCTCATCTAGGAATTGTCATGTGGTCAGCAGGACCAACAACTACATGCTAATCAAGACTGCTAAGATAAAAAGCAGAGGGTATGTGTAGTCCAGACTGACCCTTAAGCATAGCACAGAGCCAAGCTTCCCCCCATCCCCACCTCCTTCCTGCCAACTTCATTTGAAGCCCTGCCATCGCACACAAGACTATCCTGTATTGTCTTGTTCTACCACTCTGCCTCAGTACCCCTCAACAAAATGGGACACATGCATCCTTCTCATCTCATAAGATAAAAAGCATAGAAGCCGAGTGGGGTATATTAACAGGCTTTAGTACTCAGACACAGTACTGATGATACAAATACTGTAGAGAGGCTTAATCTTGTCACAGGTGGTTAAGATCACACTTCCTATGATGAAGCAGCACATAACTGCTGCGGTGCCATATTGGATGCTTTTGGCAGGTAGCATTACAGCTCATCTGTTCGTGGGTCTGCAGGTTTGGAACGCAGCCATACACAACACCGCACAAGGGCATAGGATGGAGTTTTATTTACCAGGACAGCATCAATACCACTGTAGGTAACAACTACAAAAAAATAGAAACCTTGCTTGTGCTTTGTTCTGCTACCAAAATTAGCAAATCTACATTTCTTTTCCTAGAGAAAGATTTCGTGATATCATCAGACAAATATCTGGGAAAGAGTCACATAGGACAGCCAAGTGTCTAACAAGCCCAAACCAATCCCTCCTGGCTAGAAAGCCAAACGTGAAATCAATTCTAAACAAATTCAGTGCTCAGAAGTGCTATTCAGATGATCCCAAAATGCACATCGGTCAAAATAAAAATGATTCAGTTATCTCTGTGCACTACTTGATTTGTTTAGATCTTATCAGCTGATGTATGGTCTTGTTTAATTCTTTGAGGCATATTTAAGGGAAACAGTACTGAACCTTTCACACTTAATAGGCAAATAAACCATAATGTTAAACATTTTAATGAGAGTTTGCATACTTACTCACAGCTATTCGTTAACAGTTAACATTTGAGCAATGTTTGTGTGTGAATTTAAAGAGCAATTGAATGGTACTCTGGAGATAAATGTGGTTTAGTACTCAAAACTATGTAAATATGTATGGAAGTATGTCTCAAATCTGTGAGGTCTAGAGAAATTAGACAATATACACTAATACATCAGTGAAAAAACACTAGAAAAATACGTAGTATTGTCTGAAGTCCACTGTAGAACATGGCATTTAGTCTGGTGAATATAATTGCTGCTAAAACCTTGTCAGCAGCAGTGAAGCGAACACAGATTAAAAAAAACAAGCCTCTATCATTTGAACTAGCAGCAAAGTCTGTCTTAGCATGCACAGTTCAGACCCCATCCAGAGAAAGCAATCTGTCTATTAAGTGATCTGGAGGAGACCTGACTTGTATTTAACACTAGTGCTAACATGCTCACTGACTTCAGGAGAGTTCTCACCTCTTTGTACTACCCTTCTTATTTTTTATCCATTTCATTATGTTTCATCTACTTTCACCAAAAGTTCTTTTCTGCCAAGGAACCTTAAGGCAAGGGTGCACAGACACATTACCCTGTTCATTGTACTGTTGAAGGTAGGGCTGGACATCTGTTCTCCGGAACCTGTTGATAAAGCCATTACTTCAGGCTGCCGTGCTCAGCTCCGCGTTGCCACCTTCTCCCCCTTTTCTCTTACTACTATGTGACCAACACTTATCAGCTGCTTCTCCCAGCCCCTGTGCTCAGGGACCCCTTTAATTAAAGAGTTATTGCTGTCAAAGAAACAGGGTTTCACTGGTCAGCCATCACCTACCAGAACAATTTTTATTCATTGTGCTGCTTAGCTGCCAATTCATTAACACAGCAACTGCGTGAGATTTGCCGTGGAATACAATTTAATGTTATATATTAGCCTTTATCCACAGCAGACAAGATAATAATCGGCTGTCTTTTCACTGCTGAGTGTCTCTGGTTGCAGAAACCAGCAAATGGTTAAGAATTTACTCTTCCTTCTGTGGAGGCAACTAGCACAGTTATCCTCCAGCAGCAATACCCTTCGCTTGGCACCAGCCCCTGAGGCTCAGACTTGCCAGTGTCACTGCCATATGCAGCGGCATGCACTGCAAGTGCTCACGTAAGCTATAGCTAAGCCAACATTCAGCAGAAACCATAAAAATACCAGTGACTATTGGAAAAATCTGTATGATACAGAACAACACATGTCCAACCTGTTGATTTAGGGACTGTCCAGTACAAGACAGATGCCCAGGCAAACATTTTGTGCTGTCAGCCAGCAGCTCTAAACTAGAGATATGAAGGCATTATCTAGATCCACAGGTGCCCGTGCTACAGACTTCATAGTCTAGATATTAGAAACAATTGGAGTCTTTATTGCCTGTATGGTCCCACATGTTCATGATATGGTACAGTCTATAGCTGAGCTACAGAAGTATTCACAGCTGAAGAGAGTCAAGTTTAAAAACAAACCTTCAGGCAAACATGAGCCCAATTCTGCAGTCTAACATCCCAGCTGCAGGGACCCTACAGTCATCCTTCCATAAATAAATTCAGAAAACACCTAGGAGGAAATCTCAGCTGTTTTAGAAAGTTGTCCAGTTCCAAGGTAGGAGCCCAAGTTAATTAGCCCATCTCTCAACTCAGCTTCATTTATGATTAATTCTGATGTGAATTACTTGGTTGCATCTTCTTTAAAATTATTCCTAACCCTTCCCTTTGGACTTGGATTAACTATCACTCTTTCTATCACAACCTTGAGGGACTCCAAGACGGACCAAGATTATCAGACAAAAGTGTAAATACACACAAAAAATCTCCCCTAAAGATCCTCTTATCTAAGTGAACGCCATCTATGTGCCAGGATAACATTGTTCCCAAATCCCTCATGTCCCACCTCTGGAGCTGACTGTTGCCCATTATTCCCCACCAGCTGTACGCAAACACAGATGGTTGCGTCCGCCCTGTCACCTCAGAGCACACAGTAAGGCTGGCGGCAGGCTCGCCTCTCCTCATCCCAGAGCACACCAAGCCCCAGCCGGCTGCCGCCTACCCCACGTTCCTGCCTCGGCAGATTTTCAGTGCCCTGCGGTAGCACAGGTGCAAGCAGCTCCATGAACAGGCAAGTTGTTAAACGCAGGCCACCGTCCAGGATGAAGATCCGCATCCAAGACATCTGCTCTCCTAACATCCTCTTAGCCTTTCACATGACTGCCAGCTTGTTTTCCAGATACAATTGTTTCCTTTCATTTGCTTTTCATTTCTAGCTCTTTTTCCATGCAAATTCTTGTAAAGCCTCCTGTAGAGAATGAGTTTAATTGCATACTCTTTGTCTTTCTGCCTTTGGGGAAGTAAGTGACAGCACTCTCCTGAGCTCAGCATCAAGGGCAACATGAAATATTTCAGGATGCAGGAAAAACCCCACAAGGCTTACTTCCAAGCAGCTTTAAAAGACCAAGTGCCAGAAAACCGATATTTTTCCTGATTTAACATCCCAGTCACGGTTTTCTCATGCTATTTGTTTAAAAGCCTGAGCTCCTCTTAGACTTATTACCTGGCTGGATGCTTTGGTTTTGAGAGGAGGGAAAGGGCCAATCCAGCTGAAGGCATTTCTCTCCATAGCCGGAGTAGCTGCCACACAGCCCAGATCGGGTTTGGACGAGGTCTAAGCCAGACTGCGCCGGTGCTCTCACTGACACAGCCAGAGGAAGAAGTGCAGGGGGGAGCGCCAGCCCCCATTGCCTCCCGGGGCACGGACAGGGCTGCCATGCCGAGCCACTGTCCCAGCCACATCCCAGCTGCCAGAAAAGCCTCGATACCACAGCTGAGAAAAGACATTACATAGCTATGAGAATTCATCAATTTTGTTGTGAAGTTCAGAGGTTGAAATAAGTTACGTGGAGCTCAGCTGGCTACTTGGGACACGGAGTTTTGCCATTGTCTTCCTGGCTCAAGATTTCTTCTTGGCTCTGTTACACTAAAAACAATCCCAGCTGATAGAGTGAGGGCATACTTATATTCTCTCCCTCAATTTATAACTATTTTAACAGGTCTGCTACCTAAACACCTGAATATTGTGGAATATCTCTTTTAAAACTTGTCTAAATGACACAGAAGCAGAATTTCGGTGGAAGTAACAGCAGATCTGAGCATGATGTGGCTGCATGGTTTTCATTTAATTGAGTGTAAATGTTTAATTACATTAGGGATAGCCACAAGAACTCCTTAGGCCTACGAAGGCAGCCAAAGGCAATTTAGCACCTGGCTTATAATACAGTATGAAATGGAACCAGACATCTGTGCATAATAAAATAGGCAAAACTAGCAATGTTCGATGTCCAATTCACTTTGTGATTATTGACCGAGGCCTAAACCATAGATTAAAATGAAGTATCTTCTTTTTGATGAGGAACCTGATACCTATACCTTTGGGGACTTCTAAACTCAATTGCTTTTTCTTATTTATTTTCATTCAGACATTCAAACTTTATGCAGTCAGTATTAATGCATTGCTGGAGGCCTTGTAGTTTATCCAAGGAAACAATTTGACTACTGCAGAGCAAATACTGGCTGCAGCTGACTTTGCTGGCCTAAAAACCCCACCACCAGTGGCTGTTAATGGTAGGTTTCCTTACAGTGCCATAATGGAAAAGGAAAGATTGCCAGCACTGTGCAAAGCTGCAACAGGGACAAAAAAATTTGTTATGTTTTGCATCCAGTGGAAAGCACAAATTCTGACTTCACCAGCATTTTGCTCTTGGTGCACAGCTCCAAGTGTTTACCCATCTTTTCATTTGCACTGATAGCAGAGCCTGGAGAGGTCTCTGCAGGGTGGAGTGGGGCAGAAGTACTTCCCACACTGGCACGCTCCCTTTGCTGGGAGGAGCATGGTGAAAGGGAAGTCCCAAAGAGGAGGCAGAGGTGCTGACTTCTGCTTTATTGACCACCTGTATGGGTATGGGCTTGCACAGCATGACCAGTGCTGGGCTTTGTTTCCCCAGACTTTCCACAGCTTCTGCCTTTGCAAATCCTTATAAATATAGTTTTATGACAAAATTCAGTGTTTAAGGGGTCAGTCTCCACGGTTGCAGTTACGTTTCAAAAATTTTCAATTTGCTTCCAAAACCACAAAAGAGCCTTTGACAAGCTTTGTTCTGCAGCCCAGTCAGTGAGGAAGGGGAAAGCATGCCCAGGTGAAGGTGCTCACCTCAAGCTCAGGGACAGCACCTGCGTGGCCAGCACTGCCAACAGCCAGCCAGTCCCCCAGCTCAGAGCAAGGAAGGGAAACATCATAGCCTCCCTTTCCACCTACAAAGTTTAAGTTCTCAGGCCGGAAATAGTGACTTCAAACACTAAGTATTAAAATAAAGGTCTGTGAGAAGAATGCCAACATCATTTTAATCACCCTCTGCTTCAAGGATGTGACTTAAAGCTGGACTGCTCACAAGGCAGGCTCAGGGCTCCATCAGGACCACAAGTGACTTACTCAGATTTCTCATCTTCAGGGAAATAGGAACTCCACAGATAGATTAACTCCAGTGGCCACATATTACTCTGGCCTCAATGCATAAATCAACCTTTCTAGAAGATAGCTGTGCTCCTCCCCTGTTTCATGCTCACTGAACTAAGGGATCTGATGCCAATACACTGCTGCAGTTCCAGGCTAGCAATTCAGACAGGAACAATTTGTTGGCACACCACTCCCCAGCCAGCATTCAGAGCGCAAATGCAAATCCTTCTTTAAACTCAAAGTAGTAACCCGGGCCTTTATTCTCCTGTATGAGCTCTTCCACACTTTATTTTTCTCTCTATCCTTGCTGAAATCAGGACCTAATTCCCAGTTATGCTATAGTCCACAGAGCAACTTACTGTTTTACAGACACTCGGTGCACAGAGGGATGCCAACCTCCCAGCTGCTAGTATTGCCACACTCATTTTGCACATGTGAAAATGCTGGATCAGAGGCAGGGGACCCTACACCCCTAGACCCTTTCTTCTGTCCTACCACTGCATCTTAATGTCACCAAAAGCATTCTGCACAGGTAGCAGTGACAGCTTCAGTGGTCCCTGTGCTTGTCACAATTAGCCTACCAGGCAAACAGCAATGCAATTGATTAGCTTTAAAGAAGGTTTGCTTATCACAGTCAGTTCCCTGCAAAAGCTCATGCTGCTACAACCCTAATACACATGGCAATACCTCGTAGCACTTCATTAAGGGAAGCAGCTGGCAAGACTTTTCACAGCAAGATTCCAAGCTGCAGGTTTACCCAAAACCAGTCCACTTCTCTGGAGCCAGAAAAGGAAAGCTGCTTCCTAAAAGGCAAATCAGAAATCTTGGTTTCTGCCTTCATGAAGGTTGTTGTAGGGATGCCGTGTTACAAAAGAAGTGGCATTTCACTGCCCCCGACTTTGTAGAGTAAATGTATGTAGAGCAGCATAGTCAGATTGCTTGCTGCCATCAAACACAGCAAAGCAGCAATAACCCAGGTGTCAGAAGTGCATTATGCACCATTAATTTATTTATTTTTTTCTAAACTGCTTCATTGATATGCATGATGCTATATCCAGGACATATATCCTGGGCCTACATTATTCTGCTTTGCAAGCTTGGGGAGATTTGTAACAATGAACTCTGCATCACAATGAGAGTTTTTGTCTGCTTACCTGTGAATCAAAATTGAATATCAGTTATCCCAGAGAAAGGAACAGAAGAGATGTACATGCAATTCAGTCGTTCCAGATGCTACAACTTTCATTTACAACATGGAAATTACCTTCAGTGCCACGCCAACTGCAGTAGGATGGCCTCAAACCAGGCGTTACTGTGGCACTCAACTTTCCTATATCTTTTGGTAATGTTCCTCTTGGCTCCCATTTGACTTTTCCAAGACCACAATATCCTGGTTTCTCAGATTTCTGTGATTAATAACACGCTCTGGTTTTTCAACATCCTTTCTAGCACTCAGCCCCTCATTCACTGCAGTATTACCAGTCATTAAGTGCATGATCTTGTAATTTGTGCTCTAAGAGTCCATCTCTTCCTTGTTCTCTCACTCCATGAGTGCCACCCAGGTATCCCAGTGCAATATCTTTGCCCTCTGTGCTCAACTCCAGCTGACATCCTTTTGTGCAGACACAAACAATGAAACTCTTCATAGCATTACCCCAGACTGATCTTTAAGTTCTGACTCTAATTATGTCTTTTCCAGCACAAAATGGCTGCAGTTTGGAGCTATTTTATAACTTGTTCTCCATATTTCCTTTTTGGATACCATATCAAGTGTCTTAGTGAAAGCCATACTGATGAAAACTGTTATATTTCTTTTGTCCAAGAAAAGCAAATGCACAGGGTTACTATAGCACACTATTTCTGATACATCTACATTGACTTTTTTCCATTTACATCCCACCTTCAATGATTTTTTTCCCCTCTAAAATATGTTCTAAAGTATTACATACTATAAAAGTTGAAGTGTCAGTTTAGTTTAAATCACTAAGGATCAATTTGAGTTAAATTGGCATAACCCACTTTAAAACCAAATGAAGAATGTTTAGGCAGAGTTATGAACTAACTTAAGGAAACTTAAGATTAAACTGGTACAATTTTCAACATTAGCAACATCAAGATATGCTTATCTTATGCAGGAACTGGTGTCAATGAAGACCTCTCCAAGTGCATTTGAGAAGTCTTCAACAATGATCTGGATGAGGGGATTGAGTGCACCCTCAGCAAGTTTGCAGATGATACCAAGCTGGGCGGGAGTGTCGATCTGCTCGAGGGAAGGAAGGCTCTGCAGAGGGATCTGGATAGGCTGGATCGATGGGCCGAGGCCAACTGTATGAGGTTTAACAAGGCCAAGTGCTGGGTCCTGCACTTTGGTCACAACAACCCCATGCAACGGTACAGGCTTGGGGAGGAGTGGCTGGAAAGCTGCCCGGTGGAAAAGGACCTGGGGGTGCTGGTCGACAGCC
>WAAD01037810.1:397724-474067 GCA_013389945.1 Fregata magnificens
GTCATGGTGGTGTTAGTTGATGGTTGGACTTGATGATCTTAGAGGTCTTTTCCAACCTTACTGATTCTATGATTCTATGGGCAATAACTCATGACTCCAAACAGTTAATCTCATGCAAACGATGCAGGATTTCATATACTTTACAGATGAAAATGCCATTTTATAGCTGGAACAACCAGATAGGGTTGCGATCAGTTTACTTTCTTTTGGTTTTCATTGCTAGAAAAGAATCTTATCTGTACCTTGAAAAACAGAACAATGTACTAATGGTATAACTTGAACTCAGTGGTACTTAATATAAAAGGAGAAGGAAAATTAACAAGGTGTTATTTTCCTCCTGGGAAACTTTTATGAAGTCAGAAGTAACAAATTGTTCCTGTCACTTGGAAACATGAGTCACAATTTAGGCTTTTAGCAGATAAGCAGATTTGGCAAACATCAGTAATGCATTTGAGTTATTCTCTTAGCACCAAATGCAAGATTTCTTTGCTGAGAAACTGAATATACGGTTTTCCCCTACAGATACCAAAATATGCCCTGCTCTCACTACAGTTTAAGATTGGCTTTAGGCTCAGTTTAAGCCAATTGAATTTAAGTCATCTGGGAAGGAGTTTGAAGTCAGCTGAAATAAACTACTTCTAGGCTGAGCTCAGAAACCTTCTTTCAATGTTTCCTCTGCTTTAATGGCACTATTACCTTCTTCAGAAGTACAATTCAAGTGAACAGAGTTATTTAACTTTTATAGGTTAATACCTAATGACTAAAAACATAAAAGCAATCTATGGGATAAGAGGTGGATACCATCATTAAGAGTTTGTGGAAAGTCAATTAAGGATTAATTTTCACAGGATTAGTCCTACTTGCTGCAATAATCAGTTACCCACACCCCTATAAGGGAATTAGGAAGCTAAAGTTTCTTAGAAAATCCCTCCCTCCCAGTTGCAATTTGAACAATTTTTTGGAAAGTTTCTTTACTAAAAGAAGAACTGAGGTAGGAATTATATTTGCTGTAGTCCTGCACTTACATAATTAAGTGCAAGACAATTTATTTTGTTGTCAATGAGAAAAAAAATAGTAATGGGAAAACACTTTGTGCCAGCCAGTCATTAACACAAAGCACTCCAATCATTGTCCTGCCTTAGCTCACTGTTTCAGCCAGAAAAAAGCCATATAGAAATTTCCTTAAAAATCAGTCCTTAGCATAATAGAAACAATCTTTTTTATCTATTGTGTAGCAATACAACACAGGACAGAATATTAGCATAGAAAAGCAACTACAGTACTGTTTCTATGTACTACTCCGGACCAGTTCCCTCTTAATCAGTATTTCTCACTCCACTGACTTCAGTAGCCATGGGCACACATGGCTGATTTGGCAACTTATCTTGACTTGGTGATATTTGGTAATTAATTTACAGCCCTAGTCCTGAAGCTCTGGGAATACATCAAAACCTCAACTTCCCAGGGAGAAACAGTGCAATTGTAGGCCTAGTAGTTAATACAAAAAAGCCTGAAAGTGAGAAAAATTAAAAGGCAAATACAAAAACCCCAAACATGCATTTTAAGTCCTGATACATTTAAGGGCTCTGTTCTGTTATCCTTTTTCACATGTGGGCTTAAAGGATCCCGCAAAAATTCACTACTACATGGCAGCTCAGCTGTCTTGTTCACCGCAGCAAAGGACAAAGTTGGAAATGCAAGCCTGGAAAGGTTTTGGGTCATGAGTTCTTCTACACAAAGCTGCTTTGTTTACTCTGTCTTCCAGACACTGCTGCCTTTTGGGATGGAGTATTGCACAGGACTGATTCTTCCGTGGGCGTGGGGGTTTTTGGATTATCCCTGTTCCCCCCAGCCAAGTGCCCACTGCCGCCAGCACTCACAGGTGACAGAGCAGCCTGAGCTCCTGGAAGCTCCCCATGGCCTTAATGCTGGGGAGCAAGGTGGGGTGCAGCTCACTGTATAGCGACGTATACTGCCACGCACAGCAGCAATGCTGAGCTCAGTTAGAAGGCATCACTCTCGGGCACCACAGTGAGACCTCTGCATGAAACCCATATGAAGGTGTTTCTGATGGAGCTAAGGTGTCAAAGCACTCAGGTTTCAAAGAAACTTTATAAACAGATAATACAAAAAAGCATAAAGTGGCAGCCCCAGAATGGCTCATTAAGCTGGTGTGATGCTAAAGAAGAAAAAGTGTTATTCTGTTGCTTGGTTACCCCATGCTAGTCAAAGATTTTGCTGGTTTCCCTGCTAACTTCATCCTAGAAAGCACACAAAACACATGTTGAGCTGCTACAGGAACCCACCCTAAACCTATCAAAGCCAAATCACAGTCTATGACAGCTCTGTGTTTACTAGGGCAACCGTGGCTTGCCCACAGAAGCTAGTTCTCTTAAGTGTTGTCAGCTGTGCACAAATGGACACAGGGAGTTTCATGTGGAAAACAGTTGGTTAAATATCCTGTTCATTCAGTTATAATTGATCAAGCATTTTGCCCATGCTGAGATAATACTGGTATTATCTAGTTTTAAACTTTGACACATCTGTATGACAGTGCTACAGATAAGTCCACAGCTAAACGCTCAGCCTTGAAAGCAATTTTTTGGTGAGCGTATAAGTGCTGAATACAAAGGATACCCTGGCTACTCTTTCTTTGCTTTTGAGGATCAAAATCAAAGCCACCTACTATTGTTCAGCCACGGCTATTTTAGGAACAGTACTCTTCCCTCCTCTTTGAGGAGGCCAATTCACAAGAAGGAACAGGCAGGAGGTCACATAGTCTTGCATGGTACAAGCAGGGTGTCTGGGAATATCAGACCTCAGAAGTAACTGAATTCATGTCTTTTCATTATCAGGAGAGGCAGAATTGTAGCCCCCAAATTCAATGCGTTAGCAATGATTAACACAATAGCTTTCACTGTCATTAGCCTTTCTATACTTTATCCAAGTCACAGAAAGAACCATACAGGAGTTTTAGAAGATCTTGCTCATTATTCCCTCTGGTTCTTTCTAAGACATGGATAATTGACACCGTAAAACCAAATGGTGCTGTGTGCTGGATTTGTGACCAGAACAGTGCTGAGAACACAGGGGTGCTTCAGCTATTGCTGAACAGTGCTTGCACAGCATCAAGGCCTTTCCTGCTTCTCAGGTTCACCCCAGCCAGTCAATAGGAAAAAGGCAGGAACAGGAGCTGTACAAATACAGGGTGGGAAACAACTGCCTATGCAGCACTCGTGCAGGAGGTCATCTTGCCATTATTGTGGCTGGAATGTGAGTCAGCAACATGATGTTGCTGTAAAACATCACCTGGAAAGAATCCAAAGGGGAATGATCTGAGGTCTCAAAAAATTGGTTAGGAAAAACAGGTGAAAGAACAATTTAGTCTGAAAAAGGTAACACTAAGGAGGCCAGTACAGATGTAAAGGATGGAAAAAGCTGCTAACATTAACTTTAAAGGACTCTTTTTGAAGGCATTCACACAGGCTAAATATCAAACTGTGTCAAGAGTATGCTCTGACTACTGAAAATAAATGCACATCTTAAATTATGTCTAAATGCTCATACAAGAAAATGGCTTCTCCTAGAAACTCTGAAGCATCGTCTCAATAGAAGGAGCAAGGTTCTGCTCTTTGAAAGAGTTAAAGAACATTATATTGTACCATATATTTCCCTAGGGCGAAAAAAGAAAAATCTGTTAAACTAGTGAAGCACTCAATTTACTGAAAAAGAAATGTAATTACCTTCCTCCGAGAAATTCCCCAGTGGATCATCCGATTAATTAAAAAAATATTAACCTTCAAGGGTCAAACTTCCTGTATCTAATCTCAACACACCATTATTTTGTTGATCAGTTAAGAAAACATTCAGAAATATGTGGGGATGTTTACGTAGCACATGTACGTTTATACACTCTTTGGTAATAGAAGTTACATATGGTAATTAAGAGCATCATAGGAAAACAGGTTTATATTTCAGCATTATTTTAAGACCTGCAATTGTTCAATCTTATCCATCAACACAAATATGTTGTACCAACTGCCGATCATTTTAATAGCACATATTTACTGATAACACTTCAGTATGTGCTAAGAATTTTCTGTGTTCTCCAAAGCATTAACAATGATTCACAGCCTCAAACCCCTGTGAGAATATCAACGGGTGTACAAGTAGTTATCCTGGAGAGAGATCGCTCCTTTTATCTGCTGATGCAGTTGCCACAAGTCTGCAAAAGCTCATGAGCAGGAATGAGAGCTGCAGCAAACACTGAGGTCCACCTGGGGAATCTTCCACTGACCGAAAGGTTTTGTACCAAGTCCCTCTTGGAGTGCGGGCTTCCAATCTGTCTTCAAAACACTGGTGACACAAACCTGCAGGCAAGCTGGTTAGCTCAACTTGCTTTCTAATCAATGGTGTAATTAGAAACAGGCACACTAGAGCATAAGTCATTTGACCAATTTAAAGGTCTACCTTAAGATGCAATGAACTCAAGGACAGATAGTTCATTCCTCTTTGTAGATATTAAAAATTCAGTGATTTGATACATCAGGCTCAGGTCTGGGATTTCTACGCTATTGAGCTCTGAAGTCTGGTGACATATCCCATTCTTGATGTCTACTGGAGTGCTTTTTGCCACCTTCCGAGTAAATGATCCCTTTCTGCGCCATTTCAGTAAATGTCAAGATTTCAAGCTGGCTAATATTTTGTTCAATGTGTTTGATATCTCCAAAGGTACTACTTAATGTCATACAGGCCTGTGTGAGATGTTGACCACCTCTAAAAACAGAATCATAAAGGTATCGATGTCAAAAAATCTGAAGTACCCAGCAGAAAGAACAGCAACAGTGCATCCTGACACATCAGGCTGAGCTGGGTAACGAGCCGAGTGTAGTACCTGAGCACCCGCGTCACACGGATTGACTGGAACAGAGATTGCTCGCTGCCCATCAAGTCACTTCAAGGCCAGTCTTTCATTTTCTCACTCATCTAAGACACCAAACAGTGAATTAGCATTCTGTGCAGTTATTTTTGGTTAATAATCTTAATAACTATCTTTCCTGGAAAAGTACAGGAGACACTGTATTGTCATTAGGAATTAGGCATTAACCACTACGGAAACAAACTCACAATAATTTGGGTAAAAGAAAAATAGTGAATTACCTCCAGTTCTACCTACACATTTCTAGCCTTCAGAAAAGGGAATAACTTCAAAATAACAGGTAGAGTTTTCAGCATTATGTATCTTCCCCACTTTTCCTAATTTCAGTTAATAAAAATTTTTTCTTGCCTAATCCGGGAAAGAGTTTTTCCACAACTCCAAACTGATTGTGCTTCTTTCTGACACATCATCTGAAGGAAAAAAAATAATATCCTTAGCCATACTTACAGTGGGATATCTATACACCACATTCTTTGAGCAAGTCTGAAAGTCAGAAGCACTGCTAAAAAGTCCTGTTCTATCAAAACCTCCAATGCACTGCAAATGTGTCATGATTTTATTGACATTTAGTTTGGGGAAAAAGGCATAAGTACTCCAAAAGTGGTATTTTCAGAACTAAATCTTAAAAACATCTTCATTTTGCTATGTATTATAATAAACAAATTAAGTAACACTTAAAAACAAATCAGATCTGAACGTGTCAAGAGACTTTTTCTGCCAAGAGTTTCCTAGGCCAGATAAAAAGAAAAATCTCAAAAACCTGAAAGTCCCACACAAATGAGAATTTGCATACCCCTCAGTGCTATTAATATGCTCTGCAAATTGTATTTTTAAAATGGGTGTACGATTTAAGATTACTTACCAAATTAGTAGAGCACCTCAAAAAACCACTTTTCACTATCAGTTACAGAGTATATTTCTTTCACTTAAACATTATCTTGGAAAAGCTAAGATGATTGCTCCCCTGGTAATTACATGGAGCACTCCACACTGGATCACGCTCTTCCTGAATGTAGTGGGAAAGTGCCGTTTACCCCACGCAGAGTTGCAGCAAGGCTCTAATTCACGAGAGATGAAAATTAAAATGGAGCTACATACATGTATTTATTTTAGATATGTTAGAATTGTTAATTTAAAATATATCATTATAATCACTCTCTAAACAAGTTTGTCCTAGTTTGATGAGCTTTTAATTCAAGCCTCCACTCAATCTCTTCATGTTTGTAAATAAAGGAATTGCATTCCAAGACTTAAATAGCCATCACTGTTTAATTGCACAATTCTCATAGGCAGAGAAGTTCAAAGGGGACACCATGAACACTGGTGCGATAGCAGCACGTTACCTAACTCAGTACCTGACTCAGTAGCCTGTGGTTGTAAGCAGCATTGTTTCTCAGGGTGCAAGAAAAGCACATTGGGAAAGAGAGTGTCTTTTTATAAAAGGTACACTTAGGGAAAATAGACTTTCAAGTACTTGAGCCACTCTTCTGGTTACAAATGGGACCCACAAAACTCACATACAGTTTACTGTGCTTAAATTCACTGCATTAATCAGATAACTTGGGAGAAACGGTGTTATGGAGAAAGGTAATGAGAAGAGCTACTAGCAGGGGCGGAGGTGATGAGGTTAAACAATACCACAGGACAGGGCACATGGTCCTCAAGTGTTAGCACAGGACAAGGCATTCCCAGCCTTCTGTTAAAAGATTTTCTATCTCTGCTTCATACCCTAAATCTTTTCAGCCTTTTTTTTTTTTTTTAAATAGTCCAGCCCATAGATGAAAAGACTCTTTTCCCTAGAAGTTTTATTTTACCTACACTCAAACCATCACATTTTAGCACAAAACTACTATCAAAAAAAGAAATCAGTCATGGATTATTTTATCCTGCATTTGCCCAAGTATTTAGAAACAGCAGCAAGGAATGAAAAGACCTAGCAATAACAGTGGCAATGCTTACCACTTAGAAAAAAAATGTAATCACTAATAGTTAATGGTGTTTACTCCTGTAGCACCTAATAACAGTCACAGATTGGCAGCCCTTTTGTCCAAGCCATACACACAGAACAGAAATTAAGATAATAGTTCAAGCTCACTGTGATGTCATTAAATGATCATTTATTCAGAGACAGCAGGTGCTTTGACCAAAAGCTGCTCAAAGTGGATCTTCTGAACATTTGCGTGTTTGGATGCGTAGCTGCAGTAGTCGAGGGACTTTGTTAGTCAGGTTTCAGCATCCTTCCTCCAGCCTCTTAAACTTCTATTTTCTGCCACTGCAGGCGCATATTTCTTCATAATTGCCTTTCCCTGTGCTGCTGCTCACCAGGGAAGCTGGTGCTGCATCCATCCCTCACTGCTCAGCAGCGAGGAACTGAAAGGGTCCCCTTTTTTCCTCAGCCCTAATAAATATTTGCATGGTGTCCATTTTCATAGCTTCCTACTAGAAGCATGTAATGATACATATTTATGTGCTACCCATTTAAGAAGGTGACAACATCAGAGCAGGAGAGAGATTAACCCCCTACCACTGAGAGACTTTTTTAAAGCATTCTTGCTATCAGCAGCTCATTTAGAGGATTACTTTTCTTTAAAAGCCCTAATTAAGATATTTGTCAGGTGATTTGAGGGATACATTTCAGCTATTAGTTTACTTCATAATCATCAGACTCAGATGTTTCCAGCTGGGTGAGCTGCAGGACACAGAATTTGTTTCCAGTTCACAAAGTTTTATCAAGTTTTGTGTATTCCTGAACCCACCCACACACAGCCTGTCACCTGGATCTCTCTGGGTACTAGAAATCCTGCTGGAATACAAAAAGGAGCTAGAAACATCCAGCAATTAAAGTGAGAGGGATAAGGAGATCAGCAACACACAGGAAAAGACATCCTAGATAAAAGACTGGAGCTGATATCCAAGCTGCTGCTGAGTTGACAGGTTGCACTGTAAGGATACAGGTTTTCTGGTACTTAGTGTAGCACTTCACGCTGATCTTGAATAAAGACGCCTTTATTCAGACTCCACAGATTCTTAAAACTGTTAGAAGTCACTAAGAATATTCATGCTCTCAGAAATACTTGTAAACTAAAATGCCTACCCAACGACACACAAGCGGTTAGCCGGGGCACAGCTTTTCTATCAAGTAGAACAACACTGTCTATGGTCGGTTACGCGAAGTTTCAGCAGTATCTGCTGCAGTACAGACAGCCCAACAGAACGGTTTGTTCTAAAGGGATTACGACAGAGGAGAGGAATCCAGGTCTTTGAAAACGTCTAGTCTCACCAAGGAACAGTGATGCTAGTTAATGAGATTGTGAAAGGTCTTCTTGTCCTTCCTCTAAGCATACCCCTAGGAATGGTGGCACATTCGGACCACCACCAAACACACAAATCACTTATTTCTGGGTAAACAGACTTAAATTCAGAGCAATTCAAATTAACTTCAGGATCTTAACTCCAATTCAAGCGATGTCTGTGCAAATGAATAATAGCAGGACTGCCACATTTTATATAAATGGGAAGAAAAATGGGAACAATCATGCCCACCTGCACCAAGAGGCAGTCTCATTATACATTCAACATCAAGTATCTCTCAACGATTTACTGGAACATGCTGGTTGACAATTTGAGCAAGCAGCTGTCAAGAAATTTGTCATTCTGATAATGCTTTAGGTATGAAAGTCAAATGGGAATAGCCCTGCTTGCAGTGTAGAGGAGCAAGAAGCCTCAGACCTTTCAGTTCAAAGGAAGTGGGAGCCCAAAGCCCTTCTGATCTGGTGATGACATGCAAACCTGTACTTATCCATCCATTCTGCTGATTCCCAAGATATTCAAGCAAGTAAAAAACCTCACGACAAGCAAGCTGGCAACACTGAGGGTCATAGGATACCTGTAAAAAGAGTACACAGCTGTAATAAGTTTCTAGTGGTACTTTCCCAATATGTTCTTGGGACCTCCACTCTGCTACTTGGGCTTTTTCAGTCCGACATTTTTGCATTTCTCAGTCCACAATGATTTTCCATGAATGTCACCACAGTTTTTGAACCCCCTCACGGTCTTAAGTTGTTAAATCACAGGTTGTGCAACAGACATGGAAACCGAGTTGCACAAATGGTGAATGCAAGAGAAGCACTTCACCTCCACACTCAAAGCCCGTGGAACAAGCTGAATGAGAGATAAGGCAGATGCAGACTGCATACCAAAATGTCTCCCCCGCATTGTGTACTGCGCCTGGATGCCTGCCTTCACTCCAGGCTGACTCTTTACAGATATCAATTTCTAGTCTGTTAAAGTGTCACCTTAGCTTTTCCTACTCTATTATTAGGGGATTTTCCGTATAAAACTCTTCAACCTTCAAGATTGATGGTCCAGGATTACTTTTCCCCTGACAGCATGCTTCTAACATGCCCAGCAACTTTTGTTGTTTATATTTTCCTGAATTATTGAAAGGATTTGATAGCAAACTGTGTTAGAAATAAACACAAACAGCAAGCCTAAAAATAGAAACATGCAGCGCTAAGTAAGCCAGTGGAAAGTCTTTCCCAACCTGTGACACTTGGTTCATATCATTCTGAAAATTGGAAGTTGAAGATAAATTATTGCAACAAGAAATTGTCTTTCAGAAAAGTCAGTTGATGAAATATATCATATGAACTGATTATATCAGGAAGCCTCCTCTATCTGGCAGCACTTCACTTTTTCCTAAAAACGCTTGAAGGTTGACTTCTGACGGATAAAATTATTCCAGCAAAGAAGGTCCACATACAGAAGATTATACAGTTTCCTAACATAAGCTGTCATAGGGTGTCACAGTATTTTTGTCTGTGTAGCCAGCAATAATGAAATAGTCTGATCCTTTGCCATGCTGATGTTTGCTTTGCCAGATACCTTGCAAACTGCTCAGCTCTCCCAGAACTTTATGGGAAACAAACTTCATATTACACAAATTCCACTTCTACCTGCACGGAAGGTTTTGTGACCCCACGATCCCAGTTTTCCCACAGCACAGGAAGCAGAGTGGGGCCCGTGCCTCCCCAGGCAGGCACGGAGCATCTCTGCTCCCTCCGGAGCACGCAGAGGCTGTTACCACCAGCAAGGGCACTGCTGCTGCTCAGCAGCAGCTTGACATTAACACCCTCCAAATTCATCCCTGTGTTCAACTGCAAAGCTTCAGATCATACACAAGCTGGGAAGCTAGATCTTTAGCTGCAATGTCCACACAGATAAGAGTAAGCAGATCTTCTGCAAAAGCTACTGGCAAATGAAGCTGCAGGTCCCACCCCCCCAATTTTCTCAGAAAAAGAAGCTTCTCTGAGCATCTCTGCTCAAAGCTGATGCTCTAATTTACCCCATCAGCAGAGACAGCTTCAATTGAGTTCAAGAATCTGTATTTCAGATAATTTTCAACTTTCCCCACCTTCAGAGCTCAGCGCCATTCCTTTGAGTATGTAAATAATTGTTTGGATTAAATACAAAGAAAACTGTCAGCTGTTCACTTACTAAAGCTGAGAGAACCTTTCCTGAAAAACCAACCAGGATTTATCACTCCTACGCCTCACTTTGGATGACATTTTGCTCTTCCCCTACATCATTTCTCATCAAATCGACCCTTGCCACATGCCCTGGAAAGAAGAAAGGTGCGCAGCGCCGCACTCGCACAAACCACCCCTACGCGTGGGAAGGGAGCAGGGTTGATTACAGCAGGGTTACCCAGCAAGCCTTCAGAAGGAATAAGCCCGGAACAAGTTCAGTACAGCCACTCACTTGTTTTTGAGCGAGGGGAGTGTGGGCAGGCACCACATACTCATGTCTGTCCTTACACGACTGATCAAGTGGTGTTAAGTGGCAGAGATGGTGGCAAGTCTTGAAAGAACAAGTGCTGTGCGCACAAAGTCTGGAATTAAAAGCATCTCCCCAAGTATTAACCGTAACTTTCACTCCCAGCGCCCAGCACTCCCCGCTCAGACCTACGAGACTCTCCTGTCAGGCCTGCGTGTCTGATGCGCACGGCTGATCAGCGACAAGACTCAAGTCCCCCCACGCTCCCAGCAGGCACCCCCACCCCAGCCCTTGCTTTCAGAACAGCCTTGCAGGGCACCATCCGGGTCATCGGATCCACGCTGTGCTTCAGCAGCGGCAGAGACCAAGTCCTGAAGCTGTGAGCCCGCAGAGAACAGCTGCAGCAGCCCTGGTAGCACGTTTACCAGCGCCAGCCCCAGCCCACGCAGCACCCAGGGGCCAGCGCCCGCGGGAAGCGGAGGCAGGTCTGTGTTGTGGACAGCAATGCACTCTACCGACCCATGTCATCTCCAGCCCAGGTCGAGCTCCCAGGGTCCAACCCCTCACCAGAAGCAGTGCTCTCCCATTCCTCCGGTGCACGCAGGTGCCCTCCTCAGCCTGCCCGTCCCACACAATGGTGCCTCTTCCTAGTGGAAGAAGCAATACAAGATCCAAGCAATTGATTTTTATCCAGATCTCTGATCGCAAAGACAGCAACGTAGTCTTTATCACCATCACCACATTCTTTATCCAATAACGCATAGCCACATTTCAACTACCATTATGTGCTGGAAGAGTTAATCAAGCATACATTCAATTTGCAGACAGCGTAAGGCAGGAGTAGTGTACTGCTGCAATGGCACAGAAGATGCAAACAAAGCAAGAGCTGCAAGGGAGAGAGGCCCACTTGAGACACCTGAAGAAGCGTTTCCACAGCCAAAAAACTGTTTTGATGCAGGTGCTAGGCAGCAAGCACGCTCTGCCCCATGAACTCTCCCCATAAAATCAATGGAACTAAAATTAATACTGAAAGTGTCTACAGAGGAAGCCCAGCCCTTGTAGCTGGTGAGCCATATAAGGGGCATCACACCAGCTTTCTAGATCTGTGCTATTTAGCCTCCAGCACAGGAGTTTGCAAGTCACTTTGAGATTTAGCCTCCCAGTAACACTACAAACATGGGAAGCATCAGCCAAAACAGGACAAATAAGCTGTAGGAGACCCAAGTGACTCACCGAGCTCCTGTGGCAAACCTCCAGCTGAGCTGGCAATGCAGTCACGATGCCCAGGGCCAGGCTGCCATGGAGCTGGGACTGGTGCTTCTGCAGTACAGCCAAGAAATGGAGCATGGCCCCAAGCTGAGCCTAAATAGCACTGCAGGGCCACGGCAGGGCATGGCGGTCCCAGGTGAGGCTCGTTGGGGCCAGCTGGCCAGGGCACAGGACACCTGTGGGGTCTTGCCACGGAGGGTTCCTCTTCAGCTGCTGGGCTCCTGAACAAGGGGAAAGGGGTCCTGACTCCCTCAGGCCTAAATAATGCATTTCTGAATAATGACACCGATTTCTCTTTTTCTCAGTGTTTCAGTTAGACCAGATCCCAAAACTAGTGGAATCAAGGGAAATCTTTCTACTGATCTCTCAGGCACTTTGGACTAGGCTCTTATTGAGCTATTTGTGGCATTGGGGTTTTGTTCTGCATTACAGATTGAACCTATTGTTAATCAAAGCACTGGTGACACTATCAGAAAGACAACGTGACATTTCCATGCCGTTCTACCAGTTTAAACAAGATTCCATGAAGAAGTTGACCTTTTCTCAGTCGAATTATAAATGTCAAAATTGCAGGAATCCATCTTTCAATTACTGTCACCTTGAAAGTGAAAAATGCTGGAGGCATTATACTTAAAACACTACCAAGCCCAGATACATTTCAAATGCAATCTCCCCTTTCAGGATGGATTCTTCATTTCTGAAATGCAATGAATCTTATGCAACTTTTCCACACAACGGTGACAATACCGCAGATTAAGCCTAGCTTTAAAGAGCGGAGGACTGTGAGCATGTTGGGGAACAGCAGGAGCAGGGCTGTCCCAGGAGGGAGGACGAGCCAAGAGCTGAGGGTACCCACGGCACAGGCTGGGAAGTGACTGCACCAGCAGGACACAGTCCCACAGCACCTGAGCAAGGCAGGATGGCAACAGTCACAGGTCCCACTGACAGCCCAGGCATCACCAGACACGCAAGGCAACGAGTCGCCGGCAGAAACGGAGCAGCAGGCTATAACCTGGAGCAATGGCTCTTTCCTCTTCTCTACTCCCAGGGCAGGAGCCAGCACTCAAGCACAGGGAGCCCACGTACAGCACTAGCCAGCGCAGATCCCAGCCCCGAGATGTGGTCACCATGGGGGGGGGGGGAATACAGCAGCTCCAGAACCTGCTTACGAGGGCGCTGCCTGGGCACTAGTCTGGCACAACAGGCTACAGAACTGAGCCCTCTCTTAATTTCCCATCTTGATGCTCCCTGCAGTTGATTAGGTTCACATCTTCTAAATGTAGGAAATTGATGATAGAGCTTTGAGTCCTCCCCCTCCTTCTATAGCCTTGAAGCTTTTAGGAAATCATATGCAACTTTTTTATATATGGAAAAATACACTGAAATGTGCCTCAGTTCTTTGGGTTTTGGCTTTGTTTTTCGTAACAGAAGTAGTTGTACTAATATACAGATGAAGGACCCACAGCTTGGGGCAGCAAGAGGAAAAAGCAATTAGAAATGTGCCTGTGAATGTAATGATACATTATTTATGTCAGGATTCTACTGAATTAGCACCTGCATACAAGTGCAAGATATTTTTTTTTCAAAGTTGCTCCTAACAAATACTTATAATATTGTTTCTAACTTTGCATGTCATTAAGGAAGGAGGGTTATTGGATTCCTGCTCAGTTCTTGCAGACCCTGTGCAATCAGTATAACCATACGGTCACCATCATGTGCAGACACCATTAACTCCAGTTCTGAAATTACTTTGTCAAAGGGCCCAAACAAGCCCTCTAGCATGATACAAACAAGTATCAGTAGGAGATTTACCTAGGCAGCAACATGTTGGCAGTATTTTTACCTTAAATATGCCTTTGTATCCCATGGATGTGCATGGCCTCAGTACGTCATGTGGCCAGGAGGTCACCTGTCCCTCTCGCCCCTGCGGCAGGGCTGGTGCCTGCCTGGGCTGCCCAGGGACGCACGAGGCAGCTGGGAGGTGCTGGGGTACGGGCGCTGCCCTGCCCCACGCTGCCCTGCCTGGCTCTAAGGGGTGAGCAGGATTCTTATTTTTTATTTTAGCCTGACTCTTATAAAGCCCAGTTAAAAAAAATCACTTTTGTTTGTTTGCATCCTAAAAGAAATCTGACAGCCTCTACAGGAGCTCCGGCAGCCCATCCTGCGGTGAGGCAGGGTCCAGGGAACGTCCACGCCACACTGGGAGGTGGAGATGGAGGGTCCTCCTTGGAACGGCATCGGCTCGGTGAAAGGCACCGCTTCAAGTTGCATGGTCCTCCCTGGGTCAGACACACACCTGAAACCACAGGCTGGTTTGGATGGGGTTTGTTATTATTATCGCTGTCCAAGAGGGACCCAGGCGCTGTTTTCTAACTGCCGGTGCTGCTGGGGATGCTGTCAGCCGGGGGCAGGCTGAGCCCCGGCTGGCAACTGCCCAACTCGGGACACTCACATGGACCCTTCCCCTCCGCACGCTCGGCCTGAGGCATCTTCTTGCCAAAAGCCACACCAACCGTCTTCATCCACTCCATCAATTACCGCCAAGCCAGAAGGGATAAAATGCAGTACTGATTACTTTTCCTTTTCTAAACACCCTCCTTCAGATTATCACTCATGTTCCTTGTCTTCATAAGCTGCACACTCGTGTCAGAAGTACAAAAGGGGTAGAAGAGTTCAACTCAAAGTGATGAGACTCCAAACGCTCTTCTCAAGAATATTCTGCACTTCAGGGTTTTAATCAGAGAGCAAAATTGCACTGGCACTTCATTGATCCCTTTTCTCTAATCAGATCAGCCAGTGGACAGATTCTTGTTTCTTCCCACACTGGGGCTGACAGTTTTAATCTGTCTTGTGTTTTCCCCTTAACAAAGATATTTGTTTAATTCCATGATGCAAAAGATATTTCTTTTATAACTGCTGCTCAGCTGGGAAGAAATACCACTCCTCAAGTATCAACACCGCTATTAGTTTCTGTGTCCCAGAAACACAAGGGACCCCACGAAGGAGGGCTTTTCTAGCACCACTCGCGCACGTGTGCCGAGATGAGGGTTGCAGAGACCTTACGGCAAATTAAGAGGGAGAGTACAAAAGTACAGAAATCACTAGCACGGCGCCTGCGGCACCCAGGTGAGCTCCATGCCCAGGGCAAGCGGCTGGTGTCTGGAGGTGCTTGTTTCCCTCTGGCAGCAGCCGGCTTCCCCTGCGAGAGAGGGGTGGAAGGCACAGGCACCAGCCGCAGGGAAGAAGGGTTCCTGGGGAACAAGTGTCTTTCTAACCCTCTTCTGTTTCTGAGGGTCCCGCTTTTGCCAGAAAATTTGCCTCCATATGAGTTCCCTAGGAAGCAGAAAATAAAGCCCAGAACCAATTTTAAAAACTCAACCTGAAGCATCTGCAGAAAAGTTCTCTTTAAGGGGGGGGGAAATGCTGCAAGGAATAAATGATCCAGAGTTCCTGCTGCTCTTTAAAGACAAGGTGCATTTTTCCTTTTCTTTCTCTCTCCTTTGAAAAGAACAAGACTGCAAGTCCAGCTTGTCAAAAAAGTAGCAAATATTTCTGTTCAAAGTAACTATGCACACCAGGATTGAAATTTCACACAGGCTCTACTTCTATTTCAGTACCATTTTATATTTCAAAAGAGGATCTTTCTCTGCAGAGGAGAATGTCAAGGGTTTAATCCATCCATCTGTGTCATTGTATGTCTGTCCCACTATCCATACAGCCATGAAGTTATAGGATGTTCACAGTCATAATATCTGAGCACCTGCTCTTTGGGAAAAGGATTCCTACTTTTAACACAGGGGTTTGGCTCAAAAAAGAAAAAAAGAATATATATCAAAGAGTCTGTGAAGACCCCTAAATTTCAGTTATTGCTTTCCATTTCCCAAAGGCGGCACATAGTGCAGTGCTAAGTGACAGCATAAAGCCCTTAGATAGATGCATAATCATTTATTAATTACCTCTAATGCAGCCAGAAGCCCTTGGACATACATATTCTACAATGGAACTATTTATTATGAATCATTAGCGTGACTTCCTTGGATCGGTCTGCAAATTCATTGAAAGGACTACCACAGATTAAGAAACATCTGCTTTTTTCTCTTCCTGTTCTTGCTCATTTTATCCCATCTTTTTTGTTGCTTATTCTTTCCTCTCGTGGTAGCAATGCTGAATACTAACAGGACCTATGCATTTAACTGTGCTCAGTCATTTCCATGCTAATTAATTTGGGTTCCAATATCTGCATTTTGTGCAGGTTTGGTAAATCCCCCTTAAATTGGTAATTTCAGCCCAAATCTTCTCCCATGGCAGAAAGAATATTTCAGCTCCTGCCCATCTCTGCTTACGATGTCAGTGCGGGGATTATTTTAATTAAAATGCTAGGTGAGAAAATCATTAGAAAGATAACAAACAGGCCAGATCGCCCATTACCCGTGGCTGGTATATATATGGGATTCTAATCCAATTTATGAAGCTTTCAAGCCAGTAAAACAATTAATTTAAAAATGCATTTCAGTCAAGATGAAAAACTACTTTGCTGTGTGTTTCGTTTTTTAAGGCGCAGGATGAATAAGCCACAGAAGACAACAGAAAAGCATTTTCTTCTTGTTACAAATGCAGCGATTACCCCTAAGTGAAATTCATCAGAAGTCTCCTGGCTGTTTATATACAACTTTAACACTAATTGAAATACTTCAAATACTTTGAAAGCGATGTTAGAAGACAGGTTTTTTCTACTGTTAATCGCTTCCATTCAAACACCTCCCACATTAAAACATCAGCCACAGAGGAACAAGCCATTATCCCGCTGTATTTAGCATTGGTGCGGCTCACCTTGAGCGCTGTGGGCAGCGCTGGGCCCCACCATTCGAGAAGGACGTGAAGGTCCTTGAACACGTCCAGAGGAGGACAACCAAGCTGGTGACAGGGCTGGAAGGCACGTCCTCTGGGGAGCGGCTGAGGACTCTGGGCTTATCTCGTTTGGAGAGAAGGAGGCTGAGGGACGACCTCATTGTTCTCTGCAGCTTCCTGAGGAGGGGACGTGGAGAGGGAGGTGCTGAGCTCTTCTCCCTGGAATCCAGGGACAGGACACCTGGGAATGGTTCAAAACTGCACCAGGGGAGGTTTAGGCTGGACTTTAGGTAGCATTTCTTTACCGAGAGGATGGTCAAACACTGGAACAGGCTTCCTCAAGATGTGGGGAAGGGGATTAGAGCAGTCTCTGCTGGAGTCTCAAACTGCAGAAATCAGGACTCCACTTACCCTTCTCCAGAATGAAGTTAAGTTGGTTACAAACAGTATTTGACAATAAAGAGGTACATTTTACACTTCCACTATTTAATCACTTAGATTTGCAGCCCAGCGAGATGAATGTGTCGAAACCTGTTTATTCTGCCTCCTATACTACTGCCAGATATTCATACTCTATGAATCCAGACTAAGTGGGACATAAGTTCAAATCACATCTGGTTTTGAATCTGATTTAAGGACACCAAGCCTTACTGCATTGCACAGGCCTGGAGTGACAGTCATACTTGACAAAGCAAGATTGCCCGAAGAAGATTTTGCTGCCCTGGAATACTCTGTTCTGCCCACTTGCAGGTGCTAGGCAGCTCTTCAAGACTTCAAGAGAATATTAAATATTCAAGAAAAGTTATTGAAATGATTAGATATGGAGCCACTATGCAAGTAAATAAAATATCATTACCTTACATTATGTATTTCACTGAGCTCAAAATTGTAATTATTATGTTGGGCTATGTTACTATTTAAAAAAAATAGTAGGAAAATCAGAGTGATGCAGCAAAAAAGCTCTTTACTATACAGTATTAAGTGAAAGTATTGAAAAACAGGATAGTGTGTAATTAGACATAAAGTGTATCCAAGCAGATATTTACAGTCTTCATTATCATGCAGGACAATAAGTCACTGAAGGCAAAAATATGCTCCAAATACAATAAAAGTCACCATCAATTTAGCATGCCAGAGGAACCTTTAAAATGAACAAGAAAAGATCATTTCTTTCTGCAAATAAACTTCACCAAAAAATGGCTATTCAGTCGTAATGTATTCCATTCTTTTGAGCAACTTCTTCCCAGTTTTTCAGTTTGCTTTTTGGCAGGGCGAACAAAAAGGAGAGAAGGAAGGGAAATGGGGACCAAAAAACCAAAATTCTGTCTCACCCAGCATAAAATGTATTTCATAGCAAAAGCAATCAGGCACAAGAGAAGAAAAAAAAAAAGCCCTATTTTTATGCCAAAGCTATGTCATAAAATAATAGTTTAAGAACTCACTGTATTCATAACCTCAGTTTCGATACAAACGCTGTATTCATTAAAAAGAAATACAGGGTGGCAGGGCTGGATTTATCACTGGAATTTGCACGCTGCCGTAAAGAATGTCCTCTATTAATGACAACAGCTGTTGGTTTAATAACCCTAGAAAAGATCATTAAATTCCTTCACATTTCCCAGAAACAGATGGAAGAAATGCAAAAGTGTTAAAACATATGGGAGAACATATTGAAATCCAGCAGCCTCCTAGAGCGGCTAGGAATCCTAATGCCGCAATCTCCCGGTTTACAGTGGTCTCCTCGCGGGTGCCTAAGGTGTGTGTATTGTGGAGATTATGTAAATACTGAAAGAGGATAGAAGAGGCTTGATGTGCCGTAGGCGGCATTTGCTCTGACAGTTTATCATCACTTACGCTATGTTTGCAGGCACAGATTTCCTTTCCCCTCTATTTCCTCGTTAGCTTCTTTGCACCTAGAACTTCGAAATGTGAAAAATTTTCACACGCAGAGGAATCCTTTCATCAAAGAACTGATAATAAGTCTGTGAATGTAGGTCACCTCCTGCACTTCCTAGAACAAGAAAAAGATTCGTTTCAGGAAATGGGAATTTCCCAACAGCTTATAGAATCATGGAATCATAGAATGTCCTGAGTTGGAAGGGACCTGCAAGGATCATCGAGTCCAACTCCTGTCCCTGCATAGGACAACCCCAAAATTCACACCATGTGTCTGAGGGCGTTGTCCAAATGCTTCTTGGATATTGTCAGGTTCGGCGCCGTGACCACCTCCCTGGGGAGCCTATTCCAGTGCTAGCTTGAACTAGAAATCCCAACAGGTTCCAAATGCAATTTTTTCTGTGATCAGGGACACTGTGGCGTTCATACATTGGCATATAATTTATGCACAAGCCTTAAACACTGCACAAGAACACCTAGGAACATTTGAATGAAATACTGTCGGTATTGTTGCTAATGCAGGCGCACAACGGTGGCAAAACTTGAAGCAAACTTGAAGCCCAAAGCTGCAAGGAAACTAAAATGGGAGCCCAGCCGTTTCCACCCGGTGTTTGCAGTACATATACTCCCTCCCTCCCTTCCTTTTTTCCTGTTTCCTGTTCAGTTTGGCTTCCCCCGGCACGTGACAGAGCTCTCCCATGAAGAAGGCAGGCAAGGCCAGCCTGGGCTCAGCTCGCTTGTGGAGCCAGCCAAATTCAGCACCACGCAACCTTCCACAAGTGGAGGGGAGAGCAGGATTGTCCTGAGAGAAAAAAACATGAACTAGAGCTGGATGACTACTGGGAAAAAAAGTCTCCCTGTATAAATGAGCTGATGGCACGCACAGGGAGAGAGATACAGCTGAATGCTCTTTGGTTTTCCTCTAGAAGACTATTCAGCCACCCATACAGCTAGTAATACTGAAAACAAAACACAAAAAAAAAACCCAAACCCCATGAATTTAGAACAGGTACAGTTCTTCAGCTTTTGCAAATTAATATTGATTTAGGCCACTTAGGGAATCTGTCCCCAAACATGCATATCCAAAAGAAATTCCTTGCCAACAAATTCTTGGACAAATCACCAATAACGAATAACAAACGTCCTGGAAATACCGGCTGCTCAGTTCGGCAGTCCACACAATGAAACTGCTGTGGTTAAAGGCAAAGAAGGAAATCTCCTGACGTGAAATTCAGGTGCACAGGCTCCTGTCCTCATCAAAGCTGCTTAAAAAGACTAAAAAAAAAAAAAGAGGAAGATGTTTGATCTATCAGAATTTCAATAGGATTTTTGATCAGCTTTATTTGCAACCGATTTAAATGTAAAGACCAGACTTACTTGTAAGAGGTTGGATCAGGATTCAAGAGGTCTGGGACTAATTGCTATGTGATTTTTGAGGCAACACATGCAATTCCTCTACACAGAGGCCAACAGAGCAAGGGCAGCTCTCCTGCTCTCATCACCTCTAATGGCTGTAAATAAAGCAGAGCCTCTCTCTCCAAAGGTAACATGCTTCTTTTTATGAAAAAAATTATTTCTTTCTGCAATGATTATGTATTGAGACACAGGATGCTATCTTGGATGTTCTTGCCAGGTTAATAAAGTTTGGGAGGAGAAAGGGAATTTTTGCTAGCACAGGTGGAGGTATTAACTGACAAAGTTTGCAAATTAAGTGCTTGGATGGCACGTAGGGTGAAAAATGCAATAAATCTATCATTACTAGTTCTTTGCTATTATCAGATTACTCTGCCTGCGAACAGCTAGTGATGACTAAATAATGCTGATTTGCATTGATGTGTGCCTCAAGCTCTCCAAAGTGAATTCTAACTTATAACTCAATTAGCCAGTTAGAACTAACATGATTACAAACACACAATGCTGTCCTATTTTCCTCTTGCGACTTCCCTTTCTTATGATTTAAGTTGCTTTAACAGCCTCCTAATGTTTTATAATGTTCCAGCAAAAACTGTTTTTCCTGGGTTTTCTAATCTAATCCTTTGTTGTCATTTTTTCTGCAAGTTGTAATAAGCAACTGTACCCCACTTGCTACAAGCGATCCCTGCCCTCTTATTACATGTATCAGGCGTTGAATACACGGATAACTTAAGGGAATGATGTTTTATTTATTGCTGAATCCTCCAATGGATGAGGATAAGTATCTGTAATTTTTCCCTCACTGGAAATCTTGTAAAAATCTTTGTGCATTTCTAACAGCTTTCTCCAACAGGGAGTATGATATCTTAATTGCGCCTTGTCCAGGGCAGAGTTTTAAACCCATTGCCCAGTAATTTCCTAGGTTGCTGCCATTTCTCACATTGTCTGTAGGGAAAGATCATTCCTCACTTGTGTTCCTCCACCCCATGCCTGGCTTTACACACCTTCAGCCCTTCTCCCGCCTGGAAGAGCTGCAGTCCCTTCTGCTGCCTTCTGGGCAGAAGCTGCTCCTGGGTCCTGGTGATCATCCCCTCCATCGCTGGCTGCACGCTTCCTCGCTGTCCTTCACCCCTTGCGAGCCAGAGGGACCACTGTGCAGCGCTCAGCCAATGGTACATAAGGATGGCTAATTTAGAGCTATCCTTATGTACCTATAACTAGAGTTATTTCTTTCCCAGTGCATATACAGGCATTGAATTTCATTTCATAGAACCATAGAACCATAGGTTGGAAAAGACCTCTAAGATCATCAAGTCCAACCATCAACTAACACCACCATGACTCCTAAACCAGGCCCTGGAGTGCCACGTCTACACCTTTTTTGAACGCCTCCAGGGTTGACGACTCCACCACCTCTCTGGGCAGCCTGTTCCAATGCCTAACCACTCTTTCGGTAAAGAAATTCTTCCTGATGTCCAATCTAAACCTCCCCTGACACAACTTGAGGCCATTCCCTCTCGTCCTATCACTAGTTTCTTGGGAGAAGAGTCCAACACCCACTTCACTACAGCCTCCTTTCAGGTAGTTGTAGAGAGCGATAAGGTCTCCCCTCAGCCTCCTCTTCTCCAGACTAAACAGCCCCAGTTCCCTCAGCCGCTCCTCATAAGACTTGTTTTCTAGACCCTTCACCAGCCTCGTTGCCCTTCTCTGGACACGCTCCAGCACCTCAGTGTCCTTCTTGTACCGAGGGGCCCAAAACTGAACACAGTACTCGAGGTGTGGCCTCACCAGGGCCGACTGCTCAGCCATTTACTGAATAGCTGTAGAAAATCTTTCTGTCTGCTTTATTTATAGCTGGAAAAATACATTCACCATTTTATTGGTCCCTTTTCCAGGGAACGGTGACCAGCTAAAGCAGCAGGTCCTTCACAGATCTCTTTGGTCTCACTTACCACTGCCCCATTATGAAAATTACGAATTCCAGTCTTTTCCAGTTGTTTAACAGGACACTAATCATCAGGAAGACCTCTCATTCTGCAACAGAATATGACAGAATGAGGAAAGGAACGTATTTTTCTAATAATTTTGCCTGATTTGAATGGTTATAGCCATAGCTATTGGAGTAGCCATCAGTGCTTTTCATAAGACCGTAACAGGTATAAATGATATTTCAAGTCACAAAAGGCATTTTTAAAAGGCTACGGCCCACATCACAGACCTTTCATATTCATGGAGATGATAAATGGCCCTGTCAGTCTGGCAACGTAAGTCACATTTGCGTCCCTACCAAGCATCCCGGCCGCTTTATGATTAAAGCACAATCTGGAACAGCACAGAAGACTTTGGATCACGCCGGATCCCTGACCACCATCTCTGGTTGCACCACTTCATGCTGTGCTACTTATAGGGCTCCCCGTGCCCACGTCCTTCAGTTATTAATCCTGTCAGGAAATACAAACTGCCTGCATGGACTTGAAATTAAGCATTTGTCTACTTCCTCCAATGTCTTTAGCCTATGACCTTTTTCGTTGTTTTCTGGATCCCTTTGGAAGACCCAGACAACACAGAAAGTAGAACCCTAATCTACATGGCCATTTCTTTTGAAAGCAAAATCGGAGGCATTTTGAGAAGGTCTTATTGTCTCTACAAAACTGTTGGCAGAATTGCTTTCATTTTTCTCAAATGCGTCATTTAAAAAAAAAAAAAAATCCAGTTGGGATATTTGTATTGGGCCAAATTCCCCAGAGGCCATGTTGATTTAATTGAACCTGCAGTAGGAATCAGCTCTGTCCTTTATGTTTTCAGCTTTGTTCCTGGATTCAACTGCGTGTTATTAAGCACTTCAGTGAAAAACTAAACAATGAACACTGGTATTTCTTGACCTATATGCAAATTATCTCCGCTCTCTCTGCTTAGAAATGCCAGGTGTTTTTATCTCCTCTACAATTAGCTGCTCTATGAAATGTTGTAGCAAAGCTAGAAGAACAACTGGGCTCTTTAATGTTTTATTTCCTTTTTTTTTTTTTTTTAAAGTCTTATTGCATTTTCCGGATAAAGAAGAGGAAGAATGCGAAAATACTCAGAGCCAGGTCTGCTGCTGAGGCTAGTGAATCAAGCCCCACTGAAATCAATTTGCATCAGTTGCTTAGATGGCCAAAAGCTTTCAAAATGTAATTCCTTGTTTTTTGCACTCCCCTGCCTTCCATGCTCGCTTTCTGATTGCAAATGATCGTTTTAGAATTGCATCATACAACACTGTGCCACAGCCGCTCAAGCAAGACTGACGCTACACAGCCTCATTCCCAAGCATCGTAGCAGTTCTGCTCATCCCATGGCAGCAGCACAAGCAACGATGTGACAGGAGCACAAGGCGGGATTGGGCTGTAAAGCCCTCCCAGACATGGCTCACCTGTAGCTTAGGAAGATGGGATTTTTGTAGTGAAACTCCAAGAACTGCTAGAGGTTAAGGACTTATGCAACACTTCAGAAGTAACCCGACTCACAAATCTCTAGAAGACAAAAGGTTTTGGTGTCGGTACCAGCCGGCTGCAGCAATGCGTTCACTAATGGAAATGTGCGCAGGATTTCAGCTCCCACCATCAGTAACATCTTGAAGGCATCACACAAGAACATACAAGTGCAGACTGTCAAGGGCTGCCATAAAAAGAATGGTGATGATCACTCATTCTTGTGCAAAAATTTAATAATAAAAAATCAGCAACTTGCCTGGAACCTGTGCAAGGGTTGCACACCAGCATTGTTAATTTCTGTTTATCGGCTGCCAAAAAAGGAGCCTAGTTTAAGAAAATACAAGCATAAAGCCCCTCACAAATTATCCTAGCTTGAGCTAAGGTCTTTGAGCGATTTCTTAATGTCTTCCACACAGACCAAAACGAATGCATGGGGGAAAGAAAGATTTCACCGGCTTTATAACTCTGTCCTCAAACTGGGAATAGTGAAAATGTTGAGAGGGATGTCCGGGTCTGTTCAACACCTAAAAGAGAGGGAATGAAACAATGGTATTTGGCAGTGTAGAGCCCATTGTAACAGCACTCTGCCCATATTGCACCTGCTGAAACGTAACAGCAGACATCGAGATGTCGCTCACACAAGGGGAAACTATATTGCAGGGCAGACCTTAGACTCCAAATGACAGAAATCTGATTTACAGAAAACACAGAGCCTGCATGTATTTCCATTCCAATTTTTTTGGGGGGGTGGGGGGGGGGGGTGCTTGTTTTTCAGCTAATTTGAAGATTGCAGTTTGCAACTCAGCAGGGAGCCAGTTGGCAGAAGAAAATGAAGTGCAGACTGAAAAACAGCCAGACAGAGCCTCAGTGGTTTTTCTTTCAAGCATAGTCTGGAATGCATACGTGGGCCAGCAATCACAGAACAGGTATGATTTTTCTTTCCCTGCTCTGCTCATACGGACTCTGACCATGGTAAGGCAAACAGAGAGGTTTTCCTTAGGGCGTGGAGACAAGCTTTGGTTTTCCTGCTGCTGACAGCGGTGTAACTGAGAATTAAGAGCTGGTTCTGTCATATTTACCTCAAGGTATGATCAGTGAAACAATTTTTCATGCAAGCAGGTGAAATTAAGATCTGATTAAGTCTGATTAAAAATAGTTCCCCCGCAATGGTCTAAGTCTGGGACAATAACTCTAAAGGCTCAAAAGGAAGGTAAGTACCAAATCCAATTACTTCTCAGAGGCACAGCTGTGCACTGGAGTGCAACTCATGCTTGTAAAATAGCCACTTTCTCTGTTAGAGATAAGTCTGAACTCAGAGAAATCTGTGGAAACATAAGAACATTTAGTAGTTCTGTTTCCCTTACTGCATGATGTGGTGAAACCTTCTATCTCACAATATGCTGTCCTTTTATATTGCTTTCCATTTATACATCCCTAAGCTCTAAACAGTCTCAGTATCTCCATTTTGCAGCTGGGGAAGCTGGGCAATGAGCAGGAAAATTTTTTGCCCAAAGTAACCCAGCAGATAGTGCTGGAGAACACATTAGAAATCCAAACCATAAACATGTCACAGTCTTCGCACAGATGGAGAGAGGGATTTCTTACGTTTTCAGTTTTTCTGAACAAATGTACAGGAGCTATGGAAGAATAAAAGCACCCAACACCAAGCCACTATAGAGTGTCTTCCTTCTTTCTCTATTGCACATCTGAAATAAAGCTCTCCTTGCTAGCCAGTAATGAGCTTTTCTGCACTTCTTCACTGGCAGGGTAAAGACACTAATTTTCATTCCAATGGAAGCCAAAATTGCAGCCTGAAATATCAGTACATACTGAATATGTGGGCTGAACAGCAACACAGTAAGACAGAGTAAGTAGCATACACCTTCAGGTGACATTATTTTGCTGTCCAGGTGGGGACTTTATCCAGGGCCAGCCTTCTCAGACTCCTTTGCAGAGGAAAGAAGTCTGTCCTCTGCCTTTCTGGGCAGCTGGGGCTTGCTGGAAACATTTTGCTGGCATGCTCAAGACAGCAGCACTACCCCTGAGCCATGTGGGGCTCTGGAGGCTGGGGGCCAGAGCATCAGTCAGTAGAAATGGGTAGGTTCAATGGTGCTGAGAAAGTTTTAAAGGATTTCAGAACTGAGCATGGAGGATGTGCAGAACTGCGCTCCCAGAGAAGAGCTCCTCATGCCTCCAAAGTGGTACTGTCAACAGCCTTGAAGTAATAACCAGATGGCACTGTGAGTCCCAAAGAGTTCAGACTAGGAGCTCAGCACAGTCTCTCGTGGCCTCACTGTCTCCCCACGAGCATCTCTGCTCCTTGCACACACGTTCCTGCATCCATGTCCAGGCGGGAGCACAGGTCCCTGCAGGTATCTCCTTCCCTCCCATGGTGGGGACCACTGCACGGGGCCAGCACCAGCATCACCAGCGCAGGCCACAGCAGCTGAGCCACCGCCGGGAAGAGCACAGAAGCCAAATAATGGCACACAATTGCCACGGTCTGTCTGTGTTTTCTCAGCTTTTGACAAGATTGGAGAGGTCTGGGTCCTTTTCAATGCTCTCTCGGCAGAGTAATCCTCTGTTTCTGCTTCGCAGCCCTTCTTGGTATTACCTGGCTGCTATTCTCCTCTTCGTCATTGCCCACCTTTTCTATTTATTGCAGACAGAAAGGCAAATGGCTACTTTTGATGGTATTTTGTACTACTCAAGGAAATGCTTTCAAGCAGCAGCTGAATTTTGTTTACTATTTCCTTCCAGTCATTTCCTGAAAGGCCCTATTTGCCTTTCAATTTCCAGCATCTTCCCTTTCCGTGGGCTGCCACACAGAGACCCGAAGGCCTGCTCGGGACTTACCCTGCCCACTCCAGCCCGGTCCAAGGGCTCTCAGCGCGGACAAGGCACCCCAACCGCTGAGGTATCTCCATCTCTGGGGCGGCCATCGGCACCCGCAGGAGGACAACGCGTTGGTAGTTGGGGCACACGCACCCTGCCGTGCAGCTGACCCACAACCCAGTGGCAATGAGACCATGCTCATATTTTATTGGACTTGGGCAGCAAAAGAGGTGAGGGCCTGAGCAGCAGAAGATGACACGCAACAGGACTGACCAGATCCTTCCTGTTGAAAACACGTCAGAGAACCGGCCCTGGGTCTGTTGCCCTTGCCCTGGGTCAGTCAAAATGGCACCGTTTCCTATCGGCTGTACTGGGGACAAATGGGCAATGTCAGCTTTCAGAGGAACACGTGCATAACAGCAGCATTTTCATTTTGAGGGGTAAGAAAGTACCAAAATGCATGAAACAGACCTTCTATTTGAGGAAGAAAACACTATCAATAAGATAGAGGGAGAGAATTCACAAAGGCATTTTCCTCCCTCCGTGTTCCCCAGTAGGTCTAATATCAGTACGCCTCAGCCCTCCCAAATGATTCATTTAACCTTCACAGTTTAATCATAACAATAATATTTGTCCTTTTCTCACAGCACCTGATGATTGCTGTATTCATTACACTAGAGCCGTACATCCTCTGAAAGGAAGCACTCAGATGCTAGTCAAACACAAGGCATATATTTTCTCCCCGGGTGCTAGCCAAGTGTTTGGAAATAACCTTTGTAATATACAGTAACCACTAGACTGTAATAGCTTTTGTTCAGCCGCCAAGAAAGGTTATAAAGTTTTGCAGGGATTTGATCTGAGCAGATTTCCTCCCCAGTTTTAAACGACATTTCCAAAGTCCTTTTTGCCGATTCTTCCCTCCCCGGCGATCCTCTGAGCACCATGAGGTGCTCACGACTCGGCTGTGTGCGAGAAGTGCCTCTGGCACGGGTCCGTCCTCCTGCGGGCAGCTCCTCAGACACACCCCAGGCAAGGTGGTCCGGGTGCTTGTGGGGTTGACCAGACCCCACCGTCCCCTAGCCCAGGGAGCACGTCACTTGGGTCCTTGTAGTCAAGAAATTGAAAGGCGCTTTTGGGCTGTGACTCCGCCGGATTAAGTTCAACATCTAAGCCTCGAGTGGGATCAGCTACCGACTGGACTCCCACGCCTACACTGACCACATTGCCAGAGCCGGGCTGGTTTGCTTCAGGCGCGGTCTTGCAGACGTGAACCTGCTGTCAACCAAACCCCACCCCAGCAGTCCCAAAGCCACCACCACGGTCCCCTGTCCTGCTCAGGCCCTCCTTTCCAACACATCACCTGCTCTGAAATTAACCGCCGTTAGGCAACATGATACTTTTGAAAGATCTATTTGGCAAGTCTCTGCATACTGAAAGCCTTGAAAATACTGTAAGACCTGACTGCAAGAAAGGTGTCTCATCGTAGAGGAGAGTAAGAGCTGAAGCCAGACCCTGTACCCATCCAGCACCTCCCCAGCACATCCGCAGGCTCCAGCGAGGAGCCCAGGCACGTCGTGCCACGCTGGATCAAAGCCCCAAAGCAGCTGCTCAGTCGCTCCCACCCGCGGGGACGCGGAGGCTCCATTTTTCACATTCACAAAGTCCTCCCGAAACAGTGCAAACAACCTGGGAGGTCACTCGGACAATTTGTCCTCGGCAAGACCTCTTTTCTAAGGGGCAGCAATAGGTGACGGGAGATGGGAACCAGCTGAAACTGGTGTCTGACACACCACCCTCTGCAGTTACTGCGAATAATAACTTCTCCAAAGATGACATATTCCTAATAAAAACGTGGGCGAGGGAGTGACTCAGAGGACCAGACCACGAAGCTGCAAGCGGCTGCGCCAGCAGAGGCCATGCAGTTGCTAACAACGCTCGGGGCCTTGCTCCCTGCAACCGCCCTGGCCCGGGGGGCTGCACAGGAGAGCCCCGGTCCTCAGGCAGGTTTGGCAGGGCTGCCACCGTGCCGAGCAATGCATTGCCATGGCAGATGCCCAACCGACACCGTGCAGCCACAGCGCAGCTGGAGCACCAGAACACGGACAGGACAGCGTCAGCAGCGGCCCCGCTCCGGGGGCTGGCGTGGTCCCCAGCTGCTTCTCTGCACAGGGTCCTCTGAAACACCCTTTTCAGTGTCAGCCACCCACTCTGTTGTGACCCTGCATGACATACAGATGCCCAGGGAATACACATACACACACATGCCTGAAAAGAGTCCAGATAGTGCTGCTGCAGCTCCTGGAAACCAGAGAATGAGTTAGCAGTACAAAACCAGGTAAATTCTCTTTTTCTGTGTGGCTTTGAGGCACAGCGCAGAATCAATCCCTAATTCACAGCAGAAAATATCATATATAGGCACCTATGTACAAAGCATCATTCATACCATGAACATAGGACTAATCCGCAAAATTACAAACATCTCAAATTCACCTGACATCAGCATTGATTTCAGGACCTTTGCACCCTTGAAATCCTACCTTTACAATCATACCCATCCGGCTACTGCGCTCCCAGCAGCCAGCCTGGGGTTATACCAGCTTCCAGTGGATCCCCACGCTGTCTGTCCCTGAAACACGACTCGTGCCCATTCCACTCTAAAGTTAAGATGCAGCACACCTTGTCATTACTGCCATTTACAAATTACCTGTTCCGAAACATCACCCTCCCATGAAACCCAGGGCAGGAATTTTATTACAGAGCACACTTCTTATTGCAAATTATGCCCTTATTAAAATTCATACAGGATAAATTTAAAGGAGAAAGGCTCTACTTCTTCATTCATCTAAGTCACAGATTACAGCCTATTTGTCAGATTCTTCCTTTCTTAGCTCCCCAGTAGGCTGTAATTGTGCAGAATTCCATGAAGGAGGATTTAGAGGCTTGTGACAGGATAGCATGTAGTGGACACTAACTCCTTCTGGTATGTCACAAAATAAGATCACGTTTTCAGTTCAGGAAAATGAATTGTACATATTACTTGCTGAATTTAGAAAAAAGTGTCCCCACATCAGCACAGGTCATGGCACAACTAGTACCCATTCTGCTGATATAATCCCCCCACAATAATACAAATATTGAGCCAAATATTTGCCCCATGTAAGTCAATGGAACTTTATTGACTTCCTCTGAACAACACCTGTTTGTATTAGTTCATGATCCAAACTGCTAATATTAATTTTCATCTACCCTGCAGACAACTATGTTTGTGCCTCACGGACTGAGCTGGCTGCACAGTTTAGGAAGGTGTAATCATCAGCTGCTCGTTACCACCCAGAGAGGAACCCGTCCTCATTGACATTTTAGCATGGTTCTGCTGAAGGTCTCTGTCCTGAGAGACCCCAAACCTCACAGCGAGGTGCAGTACCTGAGCACGACCGCTCCTTGTCCACATTAATGCCAGCAAGTGCTGCACCTTGTTACCAATGCTGTAGTTCCACTGTGCTCCCACCACCAGGTACCACATCCCAGGCTGTGGAGGGACTTATCTCCAGCTGAGGTTGCAACAGCTTTATATAGCTAGAGAGAAAGAAACCACCCAAAAAAAACCAAAACAAAAAAAAGAGCCCAAAAAACCCCGAACAAACGAACAACAAAACCCCGTAACACAGACGTAGCCCCTGTCCCCAGGGACATCAGTACAACAGGATCTCTCTCTCCACACAGTCCAGATGACTGAAATCTCTGCAACATCATTTGGCCAAAGATGGAAAGCTTGGTGTGGTATTAGCAAGGTTATAGTCGGATGCTTTAATTATGGTATTAAACATACAATAGACTAAAATGAGTCAAGCTTAAAAATCTGCATGTCTCCAAATTTCTTTTTCTGTTACCCGTCTGCAATGTCCTATATGTTGCACCTTGGCAGACTAAAAAAAATAATCTCATACTTTCTGTACAGGAGGAGAGTTTAACTACAAAGTTTTTGCTTCAAGGTAATTTCAAAGGAGGGCCTCTTAAAAGTTGTTTTCATTTTCTCCTAACTGTATTCAAACAGTACCATCTGTTTATCTAATGCAGTCTTTTGAATGCATGCTCCAGTAAAGTGATAGATGTAATAGATTCATTAGGTCATTAATCACTGATGAATTGCCTTAAAAATAAATATTAATCTTTGTTTGGGAATTTTATTTTTCTGTTCTGATAGTGGATTAAAAATCTGCCTACATATTAATGTTCCAAATAATGTACGGTTTGCTTAAGTGAAAAAATAATCCATTAGACTCAAAAAGACAGTCTGACAAAATGTCTTCATTATAAGATGGATATGTAATGATTTAAACATGTAAGTAAATATTTCTCTGCCAGTCCAAGAGATATCTTCCTTCTAGACACTTAACACAGTTTAACAGATAAAAAGTGGAGTTTATTCAGCTATAACTGAGAAGGTTAATACTATTTCCTTGTATGACCAACTCCCATCCAGCTACCCCGACCTTTATGTCTCTTCTGCTGCCACCCCAACTTATTGGAAACCAGCAGTGCCACTGACCCCAGCAAGGCCTTACCACGGCTGAACATCTGCTCCCCCGGATAAACACAAGCATCAAAGCTGGGACCCCACAGGACAGGGTGCCCTTTGCATGGGCACTTGCATTTAAAACAAGACAAATAAAATCCTTCTTCATCGGCTGGACTGCAACTTCCTGCACGTTGCCTGGTCAGGAAAGCAGGAGCTCTGAATCGCGAGACCTTGGCTGAGTGGATGTGTGCATGTGGCTGCACACGGAAGCCTTTACAATTTTTTTCTCTTTTTATACCATTTGCAGTGGATTTTGTTAAGTTTTGTATCTCCCCAGTAAGCTTGCCATCAAATGCCATTCCACATAAATAGGCTGACAAGCAGTTTATGAGCTGTCTACAATACACTGCACCTTCTTTGTGTACATAAATAATTATAAGTTCACTCTTTCAAAAGTCTTCTTTTTCTTCAGCAAAACCCAATTACAATATTAAGCCATAAATCTAGGTCTTGTCTCATTGTTTATTTATGGTAATTTTCATAAACAAATGGTTCCTGTCTTCTCTAAATTGATAGCACAAAATGAGCAAGTTTATCAAAGTCATCCCAAACTATGTATAAAGTAATCGTGTTTTTGTAAATCCAACTCAGGTATGTAATTATTATAAATAATATTTCCTGCATTACTCACTTGAGCAGAATGGCATGTCAGTGAAATTTTGGCTGGTAATTGACTGTTTTGAAAAAACATCCCTTCAATTCACAAGGATCCATGCAAGTTTATATGTTCTATTTATATACACCCACTTCTACCTGCCCCTTCACACACATGCCTACCACAGCACATCATCGCCAAACCTGGAAATTTAACCCCCATGGCTCTCTATTCTGTCCCAAAGAAATCCTATGGGTTGAAAGGGTTATCTTCCTACACCTTTTTTTGCTTTTGCTTTGCTAATTCAGTAATAAACTGCGATTCTTATCAATGTTAAGGTAACTTTGTTTTTGAACACGTATAGCAGCAGATTTCAGCATCAGCTGAAAATCCGTTTGTCATTCATCATTCCTCTTGAGGAAAACCTTGCACTTGGGCACACTCTTTGAGCAAGACTTGGGAAGATATGTTAGGAAGGGAAAATTTATTGGTTAATTCTTCATTCTGTGGAAATGGCCTTTCATTCCAGGGCTCTAGTAAATACTCTTAAGTACCTTGGTACGCCATTCTACTGTCATCATTATTATTATCCTCCTAATCCAGCTCTCTCTGAAGTCAACGAGACCCCACCATAGCAGCCCTGGTGGCTGAAGTTCTTTGTTATGCAGAGAAACTTTTGCACAAGCACAAAGACTGTAAGCTTCTCGTGAGCATCCTGCTACATTTCTTCATCCCTAGCACGAAGCACCCGCCTTCAGAAGATGAGAAGACAGCAAATATTCCTTCTTTCTCTGATGATATGCTGCAGCTCCGTTGCATGCTGCATTTTAAAACATGGGACTCTCTTCATTGCCAAAAAACTCTAAGACTGATAGCACATTTAAGACTGTTAATCTTGGTTGCAATCAAACTGGTAAACTATTAAGGAGCAACTCAAGCATTATTACAGGATAATGATGAAAGACCCACCCAAATAGGATCACATTGTACAAGCCATAAGACACAGTTATCAGCTCAAAGAGCTACCAACCAGCACAGGCCTTGGCGAGGAAGGGAACAGAACCTCCAAGACCCACATGAAAAAATGCATCAGGTGGAGAAGTCCAGCCAGGAATAGCCATTCTCTTTTTTGAGACAGAGCCCAGCACACAAGCCACCAGCCCATACTGCCATATCCTCCCTGCCTTTTGCATTCCTCCGAGCTCTTCAGCCCCATTTGCTTTTGTAGTGATGACTTCAGATTTGAAAACCAGTTTATCATCAAAGTAGATTGCTTATGCATTGTCACAGAGCGTGCTTTCAATACAATGATAACATGTGCCAGTGAGTTATAGGCAGTTTTAGAAGAGAAAGTTTCCTTTAATTGTGAGAAGTAGACTAGATTTGTATATTGCAATCAGGAAGCACAACATTTTATTATTGGCATCTAATAGCATAACAGATTATTTCCCTAGCTATATGTCTGATCTGTACTTATTAATGCCAATCTGTTATGGTGCATAATGTAGTTATTAATACAGACCAAGCTCTGTTCATTCGCATAGCTATCAGTTTGAAATTCATGATATGCTTTTGTGTTTAAAACATCACTCTGAAGCTACAATCACCAAATATTAATCGGCCAGCCTCTTCCAGAGCTCCATGTCCCTTCTCCCCAGAAAGCCTGCTTTTTGCAAGTGGTCAGACTCATAAGCAGCTTTAAGTGACAACCCTTTGGAGCTAACAAACAATGAATTAGAGTCTTTGTGCATCACTAACGCTTCAGAAATAAAATAACTCTTGCTTATCTATTTCTTTTGCCTAGCCAGTGTTTTGAAGGTCAGAGCATTCCTTCTCTAGCTGCTGGATATTTTACACTTCAATGGAAATAAAACTAGGCTGCAAGCACCGTAAGGACAGTATGCAAATTCCCTCCCCCTTCCCATTCAATAAATGGGAGCGACCCATCATTCCTACTGAAAGGTAGGTAGAGGTTGGGGAATTCAAAGCTTTTGCATCCTGTCTAGGAAATCTTGGTTCTGTCAACTCAATTGAAAAAATGTGTAGGAGCCCACTGAGAATCGCTCCTCAACACCCATTTTTAGCAACTTGGAGCTTGGGGATTTCAACTGCTCTTATCCTTCCAGGGAAGAGAAAGAGCGAGCGCATCTCTGATACCCAGGCACAGCATCACAAAGGTTTCCCCGTAAATCAAGGCCAGCTTCTTGAAGACATGCACCTCCTGCATTGATAGGGCAGGGAAGGTAACTCCCTGGCACGTCCTCCCCGGGGCAAGCCGCCCTCCGCACACACGCAGCAGGGGTGGCTCTCTGCAATGCCTCAGCTCCCACCAGAGCAGGCTTTGTCACAGAAAACACTGTAGTCATCTGAGCTTCAACATGGTAAATATTTGATCAATTTGCAGATTTTCATTAGCATATGATTGATTTGCACACTATTGATTTTTTTTTTATTTTTGGACAGCTGCAGCGCTCTTGATATGCCATTTCCAAGACCTCCTGTCTTCTGCACACAGTGACAGCTTGTCTTTGCAACATTCACCAGGTGGTGAAAGGTCACAAGTGTGCTACCCAAAAAGAGGGAGGTCATAGCACCTGTGACAAACTTTCTGTACTAGCCATAAAAAAACCATTGCTCTAATGGCTAGAACAACTAGACACAGCAGAGCCAAACTAAAGATGTAGGCATGTCTCTCATCCATTTCACCTGAAATTGTGAGGCTAAATATCTGGCTTGGCTTCTTGCTGGAGGTTCTCCTCTCTGCAGGAAGGTGACTGCAGACGGGCTCTGCATTCTCCCTCTGCAGCACCTCCAGTCCGTTCCCAGCTCCCTTCATCTAGATACTTTGCAGGGAAATGATTTTCCCTCCCGCCCATTTGCCATATCTTACCTGGATTCCCAACACACTCTGAGCACTTTGAGTTCTTTGTCATCCTCCCTCTCGCACGCCAGGAAAGCGGCTCACTCACACCTTTCCTCCCCAACCGCCTACCCTCTTTTTCTGAAGCCACTACAGAACCGCAAAGCGCTGGGTGAGACCCCCCCCTCCAGGCCACCCAACCGACAAGGAAGTGGCTGGCAGAGCACAGCACCCAGGCGGATCCTCCGGGGAGCCGTGGCCGGGGCGGGAAGCCCGACTGCCCCAATGGGCACCGCTCCCGCAGAGTCCCAGCAGCAACCGGCCACTTCTTCAAGGCAGCCTCAGATGTCTTATTGCTTCCAGCTGGGATAACCACTCTGCTCAAGGTGGCACCACTCCCCCAGGGGGAAGGGATGGCTCCCTGGGACACCGTGGCAGCTCTGGGACTGAGGGTGTCCATGTCTGGAAGACACTCTGGAGATGCTTACTTGCCAGGCATGGCTTTCCTGCTGGCCTAACAGGCTGCTTCCCTGCTCTGACTCTAAGCTGCAACGGTACCTCGAGCCTTCTGCCCACTGCATCCCTGCAGCGCTGATTGATTCCCAAGTCTGTCTTTACATACAGTGATCAAGCCATAAAGCTTTGTAAGTATACCCTGCTATTTTGCAAGTGGTCCACCTCAAGAGGGAAACTAAAATGCAATGAATAGCAAGTAAAATACACTGTTTGCATCATATTAACTCCCATGGTGGGAAGAAATTTGCTTGGGGGCGTCTTAAATGCATGTTAACAGAATACTTTTTCTAAATGTGTTTCCATATCAAGTATTGATTTCCTCTTTGAGAATAACTTAGTGCTTTGCAATAAAATGTCATGGCTCCAGAGATGGTTGCAGTCTCATCTTAAACTCATCTGTCCCACTGGAGGCAAGTCCCACACCATCTAAAAGAAGTTTGCTAATCCTTAAAACAAAGTTGCCTTCAGAGTTTTTTAAATGTCCTGGACTAACTGTCCCAGGGACCTTGATTTACCACTAGTCTAAACCAATATAGGTTTTTTGCCATCAGCGGAGCCAAGTTGAGTGATGCCAACAGCTCTGTTCCTGGGGTCTCTCATTCAGCTACAGAGCCATATGCAGCCTCCTGGTTTGCTTAGTGATAACAAACTTGTGCCTGCACCCTGGGAGAGGAGCGTTGTGTCATTCGGGATATGTCATACACCGGTGCTCTCTCACAAGAGCTAACCAGAATCGGCTTCAGCTGGTGCGGTACAGACAGCTGTCCCTCGGGAGCTGCCCTGAGCACCTCAGCTTGCAGAAGGCACCAATGTGTCATTAATTTGTAGGAGTGTTCACACGGGTGGAAATGGGACTCACACTTAGGAAGGCGAGGCCCTTTGCTCCTGCTGTGCCTCCAGACCACCGAGTCCCCTAAGCACAGGGCCAGCCAGGAAGCCAGACACAAATCATTAAAAAATGTGAAACTGATGCACAAGAACCTTGTTTGAAGGTCCCCATTCAGAAATGGCCTTAAATTGCCATACCTTAATCCTCCACAGCAGCTGAAAGCTAATTTATCTTTGAATGAAAACATCTGCAGGAGAGCTAATGTGTTTTGAAATATGCATAGTGACCTCACATTTTTAGCTGGATATGCCTCAACTTTCCTGAGAGCTACTGTAGAGATTAGCTGCAATGCAAGGACCAGGTCTGCAACACAAGCCGCCCAAAGCTTCGTTGCAGAGCTGTAGTGCAAGAGATGGAGACGAGCTATCAGGGACAGCCTCACCACAGAGGCCAAGACTTCGCTGAGCTGAGATCTTCCTTGTAGCCAAAAACATCTCTGCCTCCTACACTCTTTTCAGTTATCTGAAGATATAGTTTACCTACAGGCTTATTTCTGCAGAATTTTACAGGGAAGCTGGTCCCAGATAGGGCCCTTGAGCTGTCTGACTGTGCCAAGGTCCATGACTGCTGGCCCTCACGGTGGTCCTCCTGCAGAGATGGAGTAAATCCCCGTGTGCTTCCGAGTCATGGCTTCACTTGTAGTGGAGCCAGATGCCAAACCTCTAATCCCTGCTTCCTGCTGGGCCAGTTGAAAAAAAAAAAAAAAAAAAAAAAAAAAAACCACCACCACATACAAAACCAACAAACCAACCAACCAACCAAAGACCCCAACCAAAACACCCCACAAACACCACAAAAACCTCCACACACAAACAGTTGTTTCCCCAGCAGAATCAGCTAATAAAGAACATAAAGGCACATTGAGGTTTTACTGGGTTATGCTTCAATCTTTATTACAAAGTTTATCAATTATTGAATAATATTTATTTGCATTATTCAGCAACCTTCTTTTATTTAAACAGGCATTTGGTAGCAGGGAAACTGGAACAAACCATTTCAACCCATAGCTCTATAATCTAAATAGATAGGCTTAGCAGAAATAGAAGTCTCATTTCACAGTTAAAATTCATTTGCTGGACTCATTTCATCTTCTAAATTTGTTGCCACTCCTCAGGAATGGCATGGGATAGAATCAAAAAGCACCCTTTGGTGCTTGGTGCTTTTGGGGAGTGCACCACATTCCCCAGCACACTGCAGCCGCTGCAAACACGCAGCAGACAGCGACGGCAGAAGCTGCCGACGGGCTCCCGGGCACCCCACCAACGCTGCAGGGAGGGCAGCGACTTCTGCCTGGCTCCGTACGGTCTGGACTCGCCCCTGCCATTTGCAAAGCAGAGGCTTGAGGAGGCGGCACTCATTCATCCGAGCCAGAGTCTGAACCTGCAAACCACAATTCTGTTCTCACTTAGAAACAGGTGTAGTGCTATCAAATTGAATCAGCACATACAGTTGTGCTTTTCAGCTCGAAAGGCAAACATTTCGATCGCTACGTCTTTGATCTTGCAGACACTTGAACGGCATTAAGCACAGGACTCATCCCACTCACGCATGCAGGATGACTCGCACGCCGAAATTTGAAAACTGAGGATAAGCCTTTGTAGGATTGTGACCAAAGGCGGTCTGTCTTCCCAGTCAATATTTAAACTTCAGCAAATGAGTTTCATTAGGAAACTTGCTAACAGAACTCCTCTTTGAAAGGCCGGTGCATGCCTCTCAACTTGCCAAAAGCACTGCAGTAGGCGTGGGGTTTCTCAGGTAGCTGGGCTGCACTGCGTGGTGTTTTTCTTGAGTGTCATCCCCAGGACGACACTGCAACATGTATCTATGTGTTTGGCAAGTCTCACCTTACTCGCAAAGCAATCAAACCATTTTAATTACCTCAATACTGTTTATGCACAGCAATAAAACAGACCTGTTAAAGCTGAATCATTAATCATTTGAGCTTAATCAATAAATAATTATATGTGCCATACCACTGTGCTCATAAACAGAACCTTCCAGACCTAGACATACTGGAAATAAACAATAACCACACATACACGTGCAAGAAAGAGGGAAAACAGCTGTTCCTCAGAAAAACTGCATTTTTTCCTGAGTGCTTAATAGTGAGATTTGCAAAGTTCCTGAGCTGTAAACCAATAATGTCTTCCTAAAAACACTAAAGGCTTTTGAAAATTTTATTACATCAATAGCAGATTCATAATTGCCTCATCTGGTATTATTTCTGCACCATAATTTTAAACACTGATCGGACATGCACAAGGGCACGCAAACATTAGCAAAGCGATCGCTGTACGCTAAATTGTAGTGACGTGGGTCTTGACCTGTGTTGTGGTTTAACCTGGCAGGCAGCTGAACAGCACACGGCCGCTCACTCACCCCCCACCCCCCAGTGGGATGGGGGACGGAATCAGAAGGGCAAAAGCAAGAAAACTCGTGGGTTGAGATAAGAACAGTTTAATAACTGAAGTAAAATAATAGAAATAATAATAGTATTGATAATTATAATAATATTGTAATGAAAAGGAAAACAACAAGAGAGAGAGAAAGAAAACAAAGCAAAACTAAACCAGGTGATACACCCGCTCACCACCCGCCGACTGACGCCCAGCCAGTCCCCGAGCAGTGGGTCCCCCCGGCCAGCTCCCTACCATTAATATACTGAGCATGACATTATATGGTATGGATTAGTCCTTTGGCCAGTTTGGATCAACAATTTGAGCTGTGTCCCCTCCCCTTCCAGCTTCTTGTGCACCTGGCAGAGCATGGGAGGCTGGAAAAGTCCTTGGCTAGTGTAAGCACTACTCAGCAACAACTAAAACATCTCTGCATGATCAACACTGTTTTCAGCACAAATCCAAAAGATAGCCCCATACTAGCTACTATAAAGGGAATTAACTCTATCCCAGCCAAAACCAGCACATTCTGTTTAGAAGTTTTGTGTAACAGCTTTCCTGCAATAATCTAAAAGTTGTGAGAGGAGGAGGAACAAAATGTAGACATCCAGTCACCGTCACCATTAAACTCCATTTTAATACCCATGACATGCTGGAGAAATGCCTATTTAATTATCTCCTAATGAAGAGTCCTCCCCACTCCCTCACCTCTCAGCTCTATTCCCCCTGTTCAGAGGAAGTCACAAGACAGCCCTTTCTAGGTTACGTGATGAGTTACACAAGCAGTAACAAAGCCCGCAAGCCGTTTTTCTTTTCTGCTCATGCGAGAGCATCACCAGGCACGAGTCCGTTGGTGCCACTACCCAAATCCGCACCGGCGGCTGGGACCGGCCCTTGCCGAGGAACACCGGCAAGGAGCTCTGCCATCTCTGTCTCGAGCCAGCCGCATCCTCCAGCCGCTCCCCACCTTCAAGTGACAGCACCATCAGTGAGGCAGATGGCCACAGGGCCGGTGCAGTGCCGGCGGCAGCCCCGAGCGTGCTCGGGCGAGGAGACAGGCACCGAGGAGGAAGTGCAGCAGAGATGGTGAGGGCTAGTAATTGGAAGGACCTGCCTATGCTGCACATATCCCTGGCTGGTCTAGTCTTCCGGCAGAGGGGTAAATTGCAGCTAAATGCAATGTGCCACACAGCTTCCACATACAGGCTTGGAAGGGGGGAAACATACCCTGCACCCGTGACAGGCAGGGAGTCAACGATCCAAATCCTTTTATTCTGCTATGCATTTTTGTGGGTCCTAATACACTATATGAAGACAAATGGAAAAATGTGGAATAATGACTTGGACGTGTGCTTATTATGGCCATCTCTGAGGCTTTCTGAAAAAGGTCAGGGGTAGTCTCTGAACTTGTGAAAGACTGAGCATGTCTGAGTGCTGGGAGCTGTTTACAGAGAAGTAATTGGGATTTCCAGGGGCACAAGATATTATTTCAGTAATTATGGAGACTTATTTCAACTGGGGATATAGTGAATGTTGTAAATTCACCAGGGTGGGGACACTTGTGCTGACTTGCGGGGCTAAGGCTCGCCAGTGCCCAGGAACGGGGCATCCGCCACCCCTGCAACGGCAAGCAAGGGCCAAGCTGAAGCCACCCATGTCAGCAGCAATGCAGCACTGATGTGTTCGCTCTGCAGGGTGACAGCAGGCACCAAGGCCAGGGGACCCGCCAACGAAAGCAGAGAGCCTGTCACACGCCAAAGCCAGCATTGGGGCTCAGACCACGCAGTCTGATACTTGCTAAACTATCCTGTGGACCACGCAGTCTCACCTTCCCTGTTTTCATCATGCATAAGTTCTCACAGCTTTTTGAAAACAAATACCTGTTTTAGACAGCAGGAGGGGTTAGCACGCCGCTACTCCAGCTTCGGAGGTGTGGGCTGCTGGGCACAAGTTAGGGTTCATCAGACATCTCTCAGGGGGTTCCCAGAAATGTTTCTGACACTCATGCCTGGCTTCCCACCACCCTTCAGCCTCTTAACGCTCACGGGCTCAGAGGAAGATGAGTAGCTCCGGGCCCTCCGTCAGCTTGCCCACTGTATAAAACAAGGCTAATCACACACAAGAACAGAGTCAGGTGCCCAGACACAGCCCGAGAAGAGGAGACCACTCAGTGTCTGCTATGGCCAGGGCAGGTTACAGCATGCAGACGCTGCCAGCACTTCCTTCAGGGATGCAGTCCTATCCCATCGGTTGGTGCAAGCTGAGGGGTCTCATGCCTTCTTGAGAGCTCATGCGGCCTGATGCTCACAAGAGTAAGCATCGCTCCACTGAGGTCTGCGCTTAAACTGAGCCCAGGCTTTTTCAGAGCAGAGCACCCAGCTGGGTCCCTGAATAAAGGGCCAAATGCTGACGGTCTGAGCACGTTAGATGCACGCTAGTTATCAAGTGCTTTCAGAGGCCTCAGGATAGTGTCGAATGATACCATGAGTTTCACCCATGGAGGATCTACCCCCAAAGTAGATTAAAAAGCAGAAGTTGTGAGGAAGCAATAGGTTTGCATTCTTTTTCATTTTCATCCATTGTTGAAGGCTGAAAAATTTGTGGGTTTGAGATTTCCTTTAAACCACAAAGACTTGAAACAGTGTTAGGAAAAGGAATTATGAAAGTCTCAGATAACTCTGGAAGCTGGAGCTTTAAAAAGAAATGCCAAGTATTGCAAGATTTTTAATAAAAATTACAAGACCTGGCAGCACTGCTGCTTTAGTGTCTCCCTATTCTCAGAACTGAGCCATAAGTGCATCCTTCACCACGGTGCTTACCCTGAGACAGGGAGTCACAACCAGGCACCAGCATCCCAGCTCCTATAAAACACCTCTGTGTTTTACCTGTTCCACTCTTTTTGGAGACAGAAGTCTTCCTTTTGAGAGGAACCTTGGTCTATTTTCAGCATATATTTCCAGGACTAAAATTCTTACACAGGATTAAAAAAAAAAAGAAATAATGCTCCTCTAATAAAACCTACATAAGATAATATGATTTTTATAGTGCATGAAAATAACAATAAAGATTCAAGCTTTTGTAGAAATCGATGAATCTCCTATTTCAAAAGCTTTTGTGCAAACAATATTTCCTTGAACTAATACAATACATTGAACTGAAAATTTTAACTTTAATATAATTGCATCAATAGACCAGTCACATTCCTCCAAGCAGCTACTCTGAAGATGAGATTTTAAAGCATGGTTCATAAATATAGGAACAGAGAACAAAATAGCTTCTTTTTTGATAATTAAACAGTTAGCAGCTAAATTGCATTGTAATTGATTGGAAAATTGCTTTTTTAATGAGATTTAGTCACTAGGAAATGGCTTTTTTCTTCAATATGCCAAATGTGCATTGGGTCATTTAAACAGCAAATTGCCTTACTGGCCTCCTATTTAGACAGTCTAGATTCGACTTTCTGTAAGAAAAGATGCACCACCCAATAGACGAGTCTCAGCCTTTCCAGGGCTCGGAGCAGACGTCAGTCCCAGCGACTCTGCTGTGTCTGCGCATCAGATGCTTGAAGGGGACAGCCACAGGTCTGCCTACAAAGGAAGAGCAGGTACTAGAGCTTACCCACACAGAAAATAAAAATCACATCCTGCAAGCTCTGCTCTGGCCCGTTGCTGCGGACAGGATCAGGAGGCAATGCTCCATCCTGCAGCCGCTGCCGCAGCAGACACAAGTCCCGCAGCCATGTGCCTCCTGCCTCCCCACCTCTGCAGCTGAAGAAGTCAGAATGAACAAGCCTCTCCCAGACGAAATCAATAGCAAAAAGACCCTAAACTTCAGGAACGTAGGATTTCACACTGTTTTGCTACACTATTAGCTAAACTGCTTTCCAAATGGCAGTGCTGAGGTGCCCAAAATTAACTCTAAGGCAGTGCAATACTGACGGGTGAGCGCAGGCAGATGGCTCTGGCTGCCCATCGCTAGTCCCCTCAGGGGCACTGGACAGACATATGTGCCCACTTTATCTCTCCTCTATTGTTCTCAACTTCGTCAAAGCTCAGCAGGTGATGTTCAAAATGAGAAATCGATATTACAGTTTATTAATGTTGTAGCTCGTAGAAGTTTCTTTATACAAGCCTTTGCACAAAACAACCAGAATCGTTAAGGTTGGAAAAGACCTCTAAGACCATCAAGTCCAACCATCAACCCAACACCACCATGCCTCCTAAACCAGGCCCTGGAGTGCCACGTCTATACCTTTTTTGAACACCTCCAGGGATGGTGACTCCACCACCTCTCTGGGCAGCCTGTTCCAATGCTTGACCACTCTTCCGGTAAAGAAATTCTTCCTGATGTCCAATCTGAACCTCCCCTGACGCAACTTGAGGCCATTTTCTCTCATCCTGTCACTAGTTGCTTGGGAGAAGAGTCCAACACCCGCTTCACTACAACCTCCTTTCAGGTAGTTGTAGAGAGCGATAAGGTCTCCCCTCAGCCTCAACCCTTCCTCAAAAAGCCTGTATAATCTAAATAGACAAGACAGACAAAACATGGGAGAAAGTACTGAATTATCTTTTTAAAGATGTATTATTTCAGACCTAAGATACTACTACGATTAGTACAAGGTAAAAAAAAGTAGCCTTTCTTCAAAACTAGAAAGGCTATTAAAATAATTGTTTTCAAGGATATACTCAGGATACAGTGCAAAAGAAATATTGTCCAGCTGTGTGAAGAGCTGTGAGAAGAGTAAGCTGTGAGAAGAGTAAGTATGTATTGAAAATAAACTACCATTTGACAACCCTTTACTTAAAGGAATTTTCCAAATACTTCAGGAACAAAAGATTTCGATGAATCCTGATTATTGTGAACAACGTATTATGTACAACAAATGCAGTATACAGTTAAGTCAGATTTTTATTGTTTCATTTCCAAGATCTCTATTGATGTGACTTGGATTGCAATATAAACAGCAGTGATTGCGATCATTTGTTGCTACCATAGCAACAGACAAAATTAAAAGGGCAAACTACAAAGCTGAAGTGGCATCCTAGTTGTAGCTTCTAATAGCATGACAGTAAAATGATGTGTACAGAATGGCAGCAGTACTTGCAGATATCTATGAAGCAGGTTTGCTTGCAGAGATCAAAGTCATTTAGGTCAGGTTCTGAAATCAAGGACCAGCATCAGCTCTTGTGTTTCCACCAGTTCTCTCCCTGTGTGTGTCTCTGTCTCTACAGTTTTAAATATCTGGGGAATGGGGGTAGACTTAAGAACAAGACTTCAAAGCAATATTATAGAGATTTAGGCCATTTCTCTATCCTTCAGGGTTCAAATTTGGAACTCAGTCATGACTATTATTCACCAGTTTTGTTCAGGATTTTAGGAAGTGGCAGAGAACATATTTCCGCCCCGCAAAAAAAACAAAATGGAAAAAACATGCTGTCATGGCCCAATCTTGTGGCTTAAGATGCAAATACACTCAAACAAAAGCCCCTGCCAGAGTTTTCATCAAAAAGCATGAGAAGTTAGTTCCTGTAAAATGCTCCGAGTAAGGTCATATCTTAAGTATGTTTTCATCCTGTTTTCTGACTTCGGCATAAAAGAGATGAGCCAAAAGCCTGGATCTGCTGGGTTCTCCAACTGACCTCAGAAAATGCACATGAGATTGGCATCTCTCAGGTCCAGGTCTCTACAAGAGGTAGAAAAAAAATTCCCTCTTCCCACCTTTTGCTGCCTTATGTTTTTGGATAAGCTCTTCAGAGCATCGCTTTCCTCCTGTGTTTACACACTCCTGACCACGATGGGGCCATCAGCACAGCTAGGGGGAAGGCATAATAATGAAAAGAAACAAAAATTTACCATCTTCTATCAGGCTTCCACTAGAAGAGAGACATGTGCTTCAAGAAGCCAGTTACACCATTTATGCACAGAGATAACGTTGGTAAGAAGTAAAAGGGGGAAGCAGGTAGTGTGTTGAGATTATTTCACTGAAGTGTTCAATCAAGCTAACTCAAAAGAATCTTTGAAAATTGGGTGTTGGAAGCACAGGCTAAAGGTGGAGCTAGATCTTTAGGCATGCTCATAATCAGGCATCAAAACCATTTAACATTTCCAGTACTAGATAGGGCAGAAAATGTGTATTAGCAGCACATACAAAGATATTTAATGATACATTATTGACCTCTGGTGAGTGTCAAGCTATGGAAATTCAAACACTTTCTCTGTTCTACAAAGGGCAACTATAAAGTGAACTTTTAAACTTCAATTAATTTAATGGCAATTTCCTTTATCAGCTGTCTGCTGGAGAAGAAATGAGGGCCAAAGGCTGAGCTGGCCCATTCTGATGGATCATTTGCTTTTGCAGAAGGACAAGGCACTTGGCCATGTTAAGTGCCAGGAAGCTGAATCTGAGTCCATAATTGTCACACTCGTCCAGCTCACAAGAACTGGCCAGGGGACCTTCAGATTTGTGACTTCAGCACCCCTAAAGAAAACCTGAGCTGTGAACACACTTTAGTAAAACTTAGTAGGTAAATTCTTAGCTGATACAGGTAGATACAGCGTTATCGCAAAGCTAACTGGAAGTGCTCTCAAACACTTAAAAACCAGTTTTAAGTGGTCAAGAAAAAGTTCTGCTTTACCTGCACACCAAAAGGGTGTGTCGCTTGAATCCAGGGGACAGAAAATGTCAAAGCAGCATCAGTGGCCCCACGGCCGGTGTGACTGCACTCCTACCACTGACAGGGACTAACCCACAGAGCGCAGACCGTTCCTCTGCAAAAGCGTGGCACAGCTGGACATCAGGGCTTTTGCCTGCTGATACACCTGTGCGTGGCCCCCAAGCACCATTTCTGGAGGTGGCGGGGCAGTACGCCCACTTCCCCAGGTGCCGCTGCACTGAGCTTCCAGTTCTGACCCGAACGAGCAAATAATGTCTTCTGAAATTAAACTAGAGCACCTCTAACTTCAGCCCTTTTCTTTTCATTAGCCCTTTGTTACAATGACAATAGGAGGAAAATAATACTGCCTAAAGGTACCCCAACCACGAGTGACAGCAGATACAGTAATGTGCATAATTACAATATTCATAAGTAAATTTTTGTGATAATTAACAAAGACAACTGTCGTCTTTTGTTCTGATTACCTAAAGATATGTTAAAACTAGGCTTGCATAATTAATTACCAAATGTAAGGTTCCTTACAAATCCTTGGAGGTTATTTTAGGGAGCTTGTTCAAGGAAGTCATCTCCATAATAAACATTATCTGTCACTTCTGAGCTTATAAATTAATTATGGTGACGTAAAGAGAAACACAGCTTGAGCATCAAGTGGAAGATAAAGCCCAGGAATTATTATTAGCAATGAAAAAGCAAACTTACAGGAAGGTGAGAAGCCTCTTTGCCAATTCAGAGGACTTCTGCAAGGCCACGTGGCGGTTGGCCTCAGGAGCCGGAGGCAGCTCAGGCAGCATTTGGCCACGCTGCAGAAGGAGCACGTTTGGACCGAAGCCTTCTTGTACAGTCCTTAGTTCAAGCTAAACAGCACGTGCGCCCGGCCCAGCTCCCCTGCACTCGAGTGTCCATCACCTGTGCCCAAGTGATGGGCAGCCCATTGCTGCCCACGGACCCGCACGCTGACCGTTCCAGACTGTCTCTGGTAAGATCCAGCGCCACATGGGAACAGCTCTCCCAAAACACATCCTCAGACCTCAGTCAGCTCTCACCTAAACTGAGTCCCATGGGAGTGCCTCCACCCCAAGAGCCGAGCAGCTCCGCGATGCCTTTGCTCAGACCATCCAAATAAGACGAACATACATGTCCCATCCATCAGCTGGAAGCAAATGGAAAAGCAGGCAGATAAAGAATCCACCTCCTCTGAAGGATGTCTAACTGAAAAGACCTGCAGAAACATCTTTGCTGAAAGCAGAGACACAGCCTGCAGCCCAGGAGAACCAGGCTCTCTGCAACTCTGCCACTGAGCAAGCAGTGGAAAAGGCTTTATTTCTTCTCCTTGACTTCCCTCTGCCTTTCTTTGTTAGATTTGGGCATCATTTATTTTTATAAGTGATTAAAACAAATATAAATAAAAAGAATATATAAAAAGATTTTTTAAAAAAATATTAAATATAAACCAGACCAACTGACCTTTATGGACAAATACGCAAAGTTTACAAAATAAAATTCATTAATAACACTAGAATAAAATCTGTTATTTCTAGGAACTTACATGAAGGGGTTTTGTTAACTCTAATCTGCACATAGCTCTATGTGAATACAATACAAGTCACCTGTCGTTTCTTTCCTGGGGAAACCATAATTCTGCAACAAATGATTACTTTGAATTTCTGGACAAGGCTCTGGGGCTCTTGCCATCTCTCCAGACTCTCAGATATTTTATAAATGTTGATGCCTCAAGAGCTTCCTCTGTGACAAGGTTTCTGTAGTGTCTCCTAGGTTGGGACTCATTTACTGCTCCCTGGCTGGGATACTCATAATCCACAGCCCAGCTTGAGCAAACATTGCTCTGCAGATCACCATAGCGTGTTAAGAAATTACATGCAATCCAGTGATGTGTGGCTACTGTTAAACCAAATAGGTTATTTCACAGAGAGACAAAGTGGCAAGATTCGTCTAAGATAAAATAGAAACGGGTGTGATGTTTCTTTTCACAAATTAACCGATTAGGAAGTGCTAGCATTTTGTACCTCTATTACAACTGGAAGCGGGGAGAGCTGCGAAACAATCCTCACCAACAGTGTGAGAGGACAAACTAGTTATCTTTACATTTTAAATGATAATTAATGGAAGAAAAGCAGAAGAGATGGCCTCTTCCATCTGCCTTATTCCCGCATAGGCTCCTTCATAAAACAGAGGAAGAGGTTTTTTCTTTTTCCCCCGCACTGAGTCAAAATGTAAACTACAAATGTAAATAAACTCATTGGAACTAATTGCAAGTGGAATATTAAAAGCTAATAAACCAGCAAGCTACCCTATCCATCTCACTTCCAGCTAGGGGAGCTGGATACTGAAAGATGATAAATAGTTGCTCTGAAAAGTGACCACAGCACAGCAAGAACTCGACAGAAAAAAGGAAGTAAATATCCATCCACGCATTCACTGTTCATCGCTGTGTTTGGGGTGACTCCCTGCATCCTCCCCCATCCGTTTTAAGATGCCAGAGCGCTGCTGGCGTACAGCTGTTTTCCTAGCTGCGTTGGCGCTTCCCAAGCAGGGTCCCTGCCAGCAGCAGGGAGGAGCAAGCCCACGGGGGCCACTGCCCCAGCAGAGGCAGCTCAGTGGCCCGACAGACGCCATGGTGGTTCCCCAAATCAAGCAGCAACAGGACAAGACTCCTATTTTTTTTTTACCTAGAAGTAGTCCATAATAAACAGTTTAAACTCCTACTGTAGACAGTCATCCTTTGGCAAGGTTTATTTAATACAAGGTTCCACTTATCACAGTTTACGCTATTTCTTTGACTTTTTAAATAAAACTTTAAAGAAAAACATAAAGAAGATCCAATTACACATCTTATAATAAAATATGCATGCATAAAAGTATGTCATAAAAGCAACATAAAGGAGATTTATTCCAACATTTTAAAAGTTCAAGCTCTCAATAGGGAAATATAGTGAAAGCTCAGGCTTTTGAAGAATTAAATCTATTTCAAGTGTTTCTACCAGCTATGTTATATGTGCTTTAATAATGTCCACAATACCGAAGCACAAAAACTCCATGAAGGATAAGCAACTTGATATTGTTCATTTTATTTTAATGTCTCTACAAAATTATTTGCATACTTCCATATATTTTTATATTTGTTAATGCCATAAAAATAAATGCTTAAATAAAAATATGTTTGCCATTCATCAGTTTTTAGTGTAGTTTATTGCTTCTCCAATGAAATATTCCATATGGGATTCATTTTTATGTGTTATGATGTGTGTTTACATTTATCTGCTTGGTATTGCAAGAAAAAAAAACATGTAGGCAACTCAGTTAAAAATCCTATTCTGTCACATTCCATTGCCCTCTCCAGACTGGAAATGCATGCCTACAGGTTTTGATATCTCAGAAAATATGCTTATATATATTTTTTCACTATGCATCAGTGATTGAGAAAGTCATTTAAGGAAGTCTAATTGGTATTTAGAATAAAGTGTCTTCTGCAACAGATTTTGGAAAAACGTTCTGCACACCCTTCCTCAATGAAGTTTGGAAAAATACTTCTACTTAAAGAGAACGAGTTTTGTCCTTTGATTTACAGCTACCCTGTCTGAAAATCCTGAGATTAAACAATCCTCTCTTGATGTTACGTTGCTGCTGTCTTAGTGAACCCGTTTGAACAACTTGCTTGCTTTGATGCATTAAGTAGCACAGAAAGCAGCATAGAAAAACCCCTTCTGAGGATTCCAGCTAAGCGCAGATCCAGCATCATCCACAGGTACATGCTCTCAGTCAGTTAAACACTCCTCCTCACACGGAGCAGCTGAACCTTTCACCAAAGCGTGGAAGAGCAGATAGAAATACACCAGCTTTTGCCAGCCTGGGTGCAGGAGGGGGAATGGGTCCCACCACCCATCCCCGCCACCCTCACTGTCCAGGGCCACACCACACTGAAACCAGCTCCCTGCTCTCATGCCTCGCACAAAACGTGCCCAGCCTGAGCACGTGGAGCTCAGCAGGCACTAAATTGTGGATGTCACTGGATCATCCCGCCTTTCTCACATACCTCTAGTCAGAGAAGTACCGGCAAAACCACCCCATTTCTGCCCCGCAGGGAATACAACCTGTGTGAAGGCAGTCCGTCACTATCATTCAGAAAGTCTCACTGTAAACAGCATCTATCTTAGTCACAGAAAGCTCTTAATGCCCCCTAGAAATAAAACATCTTGGCCTCTGAAGAACACTGCCATCACTCGCCCGAGCTTGGCCTTTGACACTGGTATCTGAGGATGGCACACCAAAGCAGGACACCATTCATCTGGTTACTGCTCGTGCTATGAGACACATTAAAACCAACTCTTCACTGAGTTTTGAGGATTTCAAAGAACTGGAGGAGAAAGGTGGAAAAAAAACCTTTCACAGCTTTTGAAGTGACCATTGAAAGTCTATTCCTCCACCCATAAGGCTTCTATACAACAGACAAACTTCATGTTTTCTTCCTCAGAACTAGGGATCAGGGTTTTACAGAGCACTCTACCAAGTCTTCCCCACTGATTTTCTTTAATTTACGTTGCCCTCCCTCCCCACCCTCAGCAAGGCTTCCTGCACAAAACCTAGGCACATCACAAGAATGTGTCAGTGTCACGAGTAATTTCAGGGATAAGCAACTATTATGATTCCTCTTGGCCCACATCTTAGGGCTTTTTTTTTTTTTTTTTAAATCATCCTGTGATGTTTTTCTAAGTAGCACTGGGAAAAAAAGTAGCCTACCCTTTACTTAAAAAACAGCTTTTCAACCAAATTAACAGGTCACAAAAAGGCATAATAGGCTCTCCATTCAAAAATGACAGCAGAGAAAACTTATGCCGCACACAGTCTGAATTCATGCAAATGTTGAAAACCTTTTCTGTAACACCTCTTATGAGCAAATCCCACTCAAGTCTACACGTATTTTTCTGTGTGCCTCCAAAACAGCACAGCTCAGCGGTATAGACCAAAGGGCACTTTTACAAGCACAGAAAACGCATGTTCTCTGTGCCTGGTGTCAGCACCTAATGACAGAAGCTGCTTTCCCAAATCAAAAAAACGTACTTGCAAGATGGCCCAGCTGGAAAACTGAATTTTCACCTAAATAGACATTGTGCACAGAGACCCATTTTTCACGGCAATTTTCTATTACTCACTAAAGTAATTCTCAAACTGGCAAAACCAGCTTTATTATCAACTAAAAAAACTCCCAATTTTTTTTATGTGTTGGCTGGAAATTCAAGCTTTCTGCACAAAAATACAACATTCAGTTGAGCTACAGCCTCTAATCTGAGTAAGGGGTTTTCCTTCCAAGCTCACCTTGAAGAGCTCAGTAATTAGAGGGAAAGAAAAAGACTGTTAAGCTTCTCCAAGCTAATGATAGTTATTAAATATAACAAGTTTACTTGCATCACAGCCAAAACCCTATGGGTGTTTATGCAGTACATGCAGTTCATACTGCCAAGAAGCAGCACAGGTTAATCTGGGCACCGTGCACGTTCACTGCTCTCGCTGCACCCCACGCACACCAGCATGCTCAGCACCAACAGCTGCCACCATTGCAAGCCACAATCAACTTGCTGCCTCTCCAAGAGTGCCCTTGAGGCCAGGTCAAAGTCAGCCCCAAGAAGCCACGTGGCAGGGTGGTGGGCAGTGACCATGCCGGGGCACGGACACACCACCCATAGGGGAGCATCCATGTGGTCTCAGTATTCAGGGCACGCTGCTCAGATGGCCCCATCAGAGAGCAAAGCCATCCCAGGTGACTAATAAACAGGTGCTGCATTATCCAGAGACCCCTTTTTGTGAAGCTTTTTAAAAAAAAAAGGAACAAAAGAAAGAAAAGAGTTTACTTCAGTGTTGCTTCAAGACAATCTCTATGCAGCTGCAACTACCTCTGCGGAACAGCCCAAGAGGAGAACTAGCTCAGGACCGATCTGTGTACCAGCCACTCTTACTACCCATTACAAGTTACTTTTAAAAGAGCAATTTTCACTCCTCACTTTCACCTCTACTCAATGTTTCCTCTAACACCCATGCCAGCTCTTCACATTTACAAGTCATTATAAAAAGTATATTCCCTGCTCCTGAAAAGCATCTTTAATATATTGATAGTGCTGGCACTGGGCTCCAAGCTCTGCACAACAGGCGAGTTACTTCTGTGGAAAATTCCCTACGGGGGTCGTGTAATCTGACCTATTACAATGACAATCGACTTCCAAGAAGTTCAAGCCTTAGGGATAAGTACTTCTGGCTGGTAAAGGCAGAACAAACTCTAAGAATCAAGAAGAGATAGGAAACTTTCATCGCATTTGGTAAAAAAGTTATTTTTGGCACAGCAAATGGACTACAAGAAACAAGTCCATTCACCACCTTTCTCCTCTGAGGAGACGTCTAGAGGTACTAGAGGGAACCATGCCCCAGTCAAAATTTGATACAGCAGTTTATGATGTTATAACCCCGTCCTCCCCCTCTGTGATCTCTGAATATAGCACAAAGCATAAAATCTCATTTCCTCGCACTGCCTCGAGTCATGGGAAACCAGTTTTTGATATCTTGCACAGGCCTGTGGGAGTAGCAGCATCCATTTCACAGAAAGAAAAAGTGACACTTTTCTGTTGAAAGAATAGAGAAGAGCAGAAAGATCCCCACACAGTACCTGCCCGTGCAAATCTTGCCATCGCTTGCATGTCGTGCCATCAGCTCAGACACGTGGCTCGTTGGGATTTTATGCAGTTGCAGGATACTGATTTCCACAGCCCACGGATGAATTTCCTTCTGCTCTGCTGCCTCTGAAAGGTTTGCCGTCACTGCAGGGGGATCCCTACCTACCGTAGTCCGCTCATTTTTGTGGCACAGGCATGAAAGTGGTGAAGGATGAATCGAGTTGCTCATGCTAACTGCGGCACCCAGCCTAGTCTCTCAGCAGCCTCTATTTCCTCCTGCCCTCCCCTATCATGACTTGCTAGTGGGCTTGATTGAATTGATACCAATTGCAGTACTTTACTGCCATTGTTATAACCTCATTTCCACACATTCCTCACACAGAAACCTCTCACCACACCACTGTTCTGGATGCACAGCCTAGAGATGCCCAGAATTGCGCTGAGCTTAAGAGGAGGTGCAACCGCAGGCACCAGCAGTCAAACCATCCACTGCCGCTCTAGCTTCAGGGATCTTTCAGCAACCCAAATCTATGACTTTTCAGCTCACACGCCCATGGCAATAGATCTCCGATAGCACAGATCATAGAAAGAGAAGCTGAGACAGAGAGATAGTAGAGGTCATCTAGTCCCTAAGACTGCTTTTCATTTTAATCTGAAAGCTTCCAGCCTGCTCTCCACTAGCAACACCAGCACCCCTCTTCTGAGCATAGATCATACATGCTCAACAAACACCCCCTCTCTCCAGCAATACCAGAGGGGCACATAGTGCCTTCTCAGCCCTTTTATACATCCCCTAACTCTGCAGCCCTGGCCACAGCTGAGCCCAGCCAGGACCAGCCTCCACGGCACACCTGCAAACACCTGCAATGCTGGTTTAACCCTGTGCCTGCCAGCAAACAGCATTGGGCTGGCGCCTCTTACGCTACTTCCCTGACATTGGAGTTTGTGAAATTCCACAAGAAGAATGAGAATGCTGCCATTTGTTTAACAGCACACAGTTAAACCTCCGCTGTTTCTTGTATTTCAGGGTGGTCTTTATCAGTATATTAAAGCTTTCCTAAACAGATGTGTTCCATTTTTCAAAAATACTAATACTGAAATACTAAGCAGCAGCATCTCTCCATGATGTGTGGTCACCATCAATTGCTGCCCCGCGTTGCATGAAAATCCCAGCCACAAAATTCACGCCTGCACCAGCAGTCCCCGGAAACCAAGGGCATAAGATACATACCACCTGGCCCCCTAGGCTCCTATGGCGTTATCAGCCCTACGACAAACTGGTATCAGAAGTAAAAGAGATACCTATGTTTCTAAACAATGAGGTAATTAAAATCTTGACAATGAGAAAAATATAGGTAACATGAAGAGAGTTCAGAAATTGAGACAGATGCTTGAAAGAGGCTCTTGTCTTAAATCCTACCCCAGTTAAAGGAAAATTGTAAAGATTGGTAAAACATAATCTTTTGTGTTTATTTGTGCACCTACATTTCTATATTTTATACATGGGTGAGAGGATGTGTATATGTGTTTTCAAGCATCTGTAAATATTACACACATGTAGACACACTCAGCCGACGTGTGGAGAACTTGCACGCTTTCCAGAGACAAGCCTTTGAAAATGAGGCGTATCTTAACTGCTGTTGCCCTTGCTTCCTGAACTCAGGTCCCTTGTGCATGCTTGCTATCACATGTCTTTAATGACCTCCTGATCTGCACTCTTTTCCCTCCTGTGTTTCTTGTGCCACTGGGAAGGATGACCGTCCCTCAGCAAGGACATCCTCAGCCACCTCCGTGGACCCCCTTCACAACGCATACGGCCAATTCAGCCAGCTGCTGTGATTAAAATGACTTGTGTTGTAGCCATGCAAAATGACACAAAGACTGTGACCTGATAGCTGCTTTGTTGCCTTGAAAGGCCTAGCATTTCTGCTCCAAAAATGCCACTGGTGGTGGGTGTCAATGGGTGCTGTCACCCCAGACTCACCTGTGTCCATCAGAGCCACCTTTGAGGAGTCTCCAGCCCTCTCTGCCCTGCACTGCTGTATCAGCATCCCACCTGCAGCCGCTGCCTGCTTCAAGGGTCCCAAAAATGAAAATTATTTATATGCTTTTCATTAAGAAGAAAAAGAAAAAGAAATTATAAGGGTTCTCTGACTGTCCACACTCTGTGTAAGAGATATTTAGGAAAACCAGACCCTCTCCAGATTCTGGCATATTCGTTTCAGTGTGACACTTCAGGCATGATTTAACTTCCCCCTCCCACAACTTCTCTATAAAATCTCTGCTCCAACTGTATTTAAGTCCTTTCTAAAGACCTGCTTCTGCTACGATGCCCACATAGAATATTTATGGTGGTTATTCCCCTTCTGACGTTTGTCCTTAATTTGCAAGCATCTGTGAGCATAAACCAATGCTCCTGAACTGTGTGAAAGGGATCCCCTTGCTCAGTCGGATCCACCACAAGCAAATAATGAATGCACAACCCATTAGCTGTGTGCACAGCACCTCACAGACCAGTGTGTCCTAAATTTGTCATTAATTCTTCGAGTGAGGCTGAAGTAAAGCAGAAACAGCAAAGCCACGCTACCTGGCTGCACAGCCTCTGCCAATTGCACTGGAGGAACTACACTGTGCAGTGCACTTTGTATAATAGTTTGTGGATGAACATGATTCGAAAAGCACCCATCAAACCTACTCTGGTCATAAAGACTTCACACAAGCATAATTACTGACACATTAACCTGTAATTGATAAATCATCTCTCATTTATTTCCTCCTTGCTTTACCTAAGAAGGCACCTGCCTTGACGTGGAAAGGACTGGTCCTAGGAACTGACTGAGATGAACAGTTCCCTTCTTTCAAATGTTCGTAGTATTTTTGGTGTGATTCATCAGACACGCAGAGGTCTACATCTGAGCTTGTTACTGAGACACCCTTTGCAGTCAACAGAGAAAACCAGGCGCATCTGCCTCATCCTGAAGTAAACGCCTAGAATGGGCCAAAAGAATCACATCCCGGGGCCCTTGTTGGGTCTGAAAGACCTGAGGTAGTTACAGCACTGCAGCCATCTCTTCTAGGCATCTGCAGCTCTGGGAGATTAATCTCACCATGGTCTACTGATTTGCAACTACTGTGAGTTTCTTTCCCCATTTTTCCCTAGATCACAACATGCGCACTGCAGCAGAATCAAACACACTGAAAAGCGTTTTAGGAGACAGTCACATCCTCTGATTCAGACAGGGTAGGCTAATATTCTCTTTCTTTCCCCACGGCCTTGAACGCTTACACAGCAGGTACCACCACGGCACTGCTCGCACTCAGTTGCAGGACAGAGCCCCAGTCCCGCTCGCTGGAGTAATCCAGCCGGTGACTGCTGGCTTCGCAGGACCCGGGCACTATCATGGTCCACCCAAGCTGCACTGAGGCTTGGTCCCAGGGTAACTCTGAGAAGGGCTAAGCATACCTTTGGTCCGATCAGCCACTGAAGAAGTCACCACAGACCTCCGGCTGCCTATCTCACACTGATGGGTAGAAGTGCAACTTCCCAACAGCCAGTTTGAACATTTTTCCAATAACTATCTCCATGGGCTTGCCAAGCCCTCGCAATCATCAGTCACAACGGTTATCATTATGCTTCATGGTGTAGAAATGAAATGCCACCTTTTTACAAAGCCAAGAAAATGTTATTCAATTTTTCTTTTAAAACCAAGCTGTTGGCCTGACTGACTGGCATGTTTATCAGCCTGCTCCCCACCCGCACCTTGTAAGGTGCCTCCATTAAAGAGTTTGCATTAAATCCAAGGAGGAATCTGCCAGCAACGCTTCAAGAATGAAATGGCGTGACACAGAAGGATGCGCAGCTATCTATAAGGCTGCTATCCTTTTAACATGTTCTTCTATCTTCCAGGGAACAAGATTGTTCTTGACAGCTGTTAATAAGAACTGATCTAAGTAGCTGCACCGCTTCTGCACACATCCAGGCAAAGGCCTGCGGACTGTGGGAAACGTGCCTTTCTGAAAGCAAAGAAATACACAGCTCCGAAATTACTGGCAGTCACCCAATTCATTTACTTTTAACACTCAATCTCCCCCACTGTTTACTTGCACTTTCACTGCATTTCTTTCTGAATTGCTTGGAAAAATATTCATATACCATAGGAGATGACCAGTCCCGGTCATCTACCTAAAAGGTTTTTTTAGGTTTTGTGAGGTTTTTCTAAATAGTCAAAAAAGTAGTTGGGCTCAAGTTTCTGCCAAGTTTTATCCCAATGTGACTCAATTCAAGCAACCCAGAAAGCCCTTCAACTGCAAACGAAGAGCTGTCAATCATAAGGTACTATGCAAGTTACATAGTTGGCTATGGTTTGTAAAAAATATGCTGCTTATTTTTTCTTTAAACATGCTGAAGTGGTATGGGGGCCTTCTGTTGGCTCTTAACAGATGACTTTTACCCTGTGGATTATTGAAAATCCACATCCCATAGAAGACAGCAATAAGTACTGAGATCCCGCTTTGTTCTTTGCAACAGAACCACTGAGAAGCAGCAGTGGGCTAATCCAAAAATAGGTCATTCAGCTTCTCCCCATCAGCTCACTGCAGGGTATATTGTCAGTTTAATTTCTTCATTTAGTTCCTTCTGCTTCCCATAACACTGCTTTTGAATCACAACAGTATATGGGGTAGGCTATGCCAGCTGGCTTTGCAATTTTTTGTATACACAAAACTCCTGCCTTCAAATGAGATTAACCTTCAAGCAAAATTAAGATACACACAGCACACAGTGTAGTGGGAGAGAAGCCACCAGCATACAACACCTAGGAGGTGGATAAATACAAGGTGTGCTTCACTCCGGTATCTCATAGATTTGTATTAAAGTTTTCACTATGACAAAAGATTCTTTAAAAAGAAAAAATGTATGGAGAGGCACGTAGATAAGCTTTTACCAGGGAAGGAGGGTCATACAGAAATGGATTGCCTCCTGCCACTGCTAAAGAATAAAAATGTGTCTCAAGCTTCAGGGGAAAACACTGAAAGCCCAGTGTATTTGAAATATCAGCAGTGTTTCAGGAGTATGATGCCATATTCTCAGAGTACCTGTCCTGGTGAGGCTGAGCCTCCTTTTCTTACTCAGAATTATATTTTTAATCTGATAATTATTTTCTGCTTGGTAAATCCAACCTATCTAATTTTTTTAAAGAAACAGACAATAACAAAACAAATCCTCATCACCAAGCAGAATGGTTGCACACTTATTTTCGTGGTTTCTCTAGTATCTTCCAGTTCTTTCTCCCAGGACAAATCTAGGCCAAGCACTTACAAACTTTCCCAGTCGAACAGGGAAGTGCACATTGATTCTTTATTGCCATCTAGTGACCAAAGCTATTTCCACTTTCACACCGAACTGGATTACAAATCTGGGAAATTTTGAAACCAACGAGAGCAAAAGAGAAAGGAAGTTTGCTTCTCACCCGTAATGTTGTGCTACCCTATCCATAGCCCTTACGGACCCTCAGACCCACGACGTGCAGTAAGTGTAGGCCACTGCTGCTTTCATACAGTCCTTGGTCTCTGCAGATGACCACATCCTTTGTCCTCCCTCTAGAGCTCAGCAATTTAGAAAGAGGTCATTTGGCAAAAATGAATAGCCTTGGTTTGTCCCCAGGGAGCTTACAGAGCTTGGGAACAGGGGTCAGCTGGCTGGACAGAGTAAGCACAGCACCTCCACGACCAGGGTAACGTTTGATGTAGCTGTAACAGCCATTTCCTCACCTTGGGAGAAGGAAGGAGTCAGATGATTGTTTTCAGGTGTTTTCAAGATTCTTCAGAGAGGGAAGGAAGGCTCTGCAGAGAGATCTGGACCAGCTGGATCAATGGGCTAAGGCCAATTGTGTGAGGTTCCACAAGGCTCGGTGCTGGGTCCTGCACTTTGGTCACAACAACCCCATGCAACGGTACAGGCTTGGGGAAGAGTGGCTGGAGAGCTGCCCGGCGGAAAAGGACCTGGGGGTGCTGGTCGACAGCCGGCTGAACATGAGCCGGCAGTGTGCCCAGGTGGCCAAGAAGGCCAACGGCATCCTGGTTGTATCAGGAATAGTGTGACCAGCAGGAGTAGGGAAGTGATCGTGCCCCTGTACTCGGCCCTGGTGAGGCCGCACCTCGAGTACTGTGTTCAGTTTTGGGCCCCTCAGTACAAGAAGGACACTGAGGTGCTGGAGCGTGTCCAGAGAAGGGCAACGAGGCTGGTGAGGGGTCTAGAAAACAAGTCTTATGAGGAGCGGCTGAGGGAACTGGGGTTGTTTAGTTTGGAGAAGAGGAGGCTGAGGGGAGACCTTATCACTCTCTCCAACTACCTGAAAGGAGGTTGTAGTGAAGCGGGTGTTGGACTCTTCTCCCAAGAAACTAGCGATAGGACGAGAGGTAATGGCCTCAAGTTGCGTCGGGGGAGGTTTAGATTGGATATTAGGGAAAACTTCTTTACTGAAAGAGTGGTTAGGCATTGGAAGAGGCTGCCCAGAGAGGTGGTGGAGTCACCATCCCTGGAGGTGTTGAAAAAACATGTAGACGTGGCACTCCAGGGCCTGGTTTAGGAGGCATGGTGGTGTTAGTTGATGGTTGGACTTGATGATCTTAGAGGTCTTTTCCAACCTTAATGATTCTATGATTCTATGATTCATTTGGCTCATAATTTCTGGGGGCTCACAAGTGGCTCTCTTCTTGCTGAGACAAACACCTACCAGCTAGCTCTCATATCTGCACACGGGGCACCAAGGCATGCCACAGGAAGGCTTTAGGAATGTTCCAGTCCTTGGATACTTGGCTTACTGGTCTCTTCATCCAGATGCTGTTGTCTTTAACCTAGCTGGGAGCCTGGAGTTATTAATTACTGAATGGTAACAGTGCCAAAGTCTGTGTAGCCTCGGAGCAATAGAGGAACCACGAAGCGCTGCTGCGCAGCCTGGGAGCAGGACAGGCATGCTGGCGAGGCAGCACCTGGTTCTCCTGCTCTCTCCACAGCCCAGGGCTCCAGCCATGGCGCAGTTTAGCTCATGCCAGTACCACCAAGAGCCACACGATGACACTGCAGCATAGATTTCCAAGATAATCCCTGCTGTGCTTTTGAGAGGAGAGGAAATACCACTTCTTTACTAAGCTAGACCTTCTCCCTTCCCCTTTACCCCCCAAAAAAGGGTTGTAAGGATAAAGCTGGCCTTGTGCTCTAATGTAAGTTTTGTGATGCTTTTCAGACACAGCAACAAGTTCCTGTCTCGCAGTACAAGATGTGACCCCCCAGGGCTGTCCTGTGCCGCCAAGTTAACCCATGACGGAGTGTGGCGTTAGTCTGCAGCCGTCCTGTGATGAGAAGGCTGGTGCAAGCACCATCCCCTTACCTGCCTGTTCCTGCCCATTTGTTGTCCTGTCTGGTAAATTGGGCTGTTTCTAGATGCAAAGCATCTTCTTTTGCATTTGGGCAGCAAAGCTTTCAAAGTTCCTTTTCAAAAGGGATGAAAATGTTTTCCTGTCTTTCTCTGTGTAAAGATTTAGATTGTGGAGCATGAGCTGTCTGCCCAGTTTGTCTGCAAACTTGTTTTATTCATTTATTGTGGACTCTCTTCAGATCGTGTTATGTTTACCAACCCTCTTCAAACAGACCTTGAAGAACAAAAAAGAATTCCTGGAGGCCTGGTAAGTCCAGCTTACAGACCCCAAAATACATAACAGAATGAGAGAGCTTATGCTTGTGTGGAGATCCATCAAGTCCATTGCTGTGATGTGTATCAAAGAATAATAAGAATACTAAACTATGTGAAAGTCTAATGAGCGCAGAATAAAAGAGGATAAATTTATGCATTGAGTGATATGGCTTTAATAGACATGCTTTCACAGCCCTTTCCTCTGCCCCCAAATACAGAAATTCTGTTTCATAGCACCATGTTCAATGTTAGACCTGCTTACCAGAAGTTCAGAACAATTTTTTCAAAGCTTAAAATAAACTTCAGTGAGAATGCTGTCTTAGATTGCATTGGAAAATGCCTTCTTAAATGTGGTCAGAGCACTCCTGCAAGCTTTCAAATGCAATTCACTAGACACTGATTGGCAAAACATCTGGGACAGACAGGGAGTGAAGTTATGCACTCTTGGTCTTTGAGTAGCAGTTTCAGATTCAGATTAATGAGGCCTGAACGCATGTAGGAAAAGCTGCTGATTTTTACAAATAGTCTCTATGCTGCAAAGGTTAAGGGAGCCTCAGAAGTCACTAACACTTGTCAGGCCACATGACCAAGGCTGGAAGTATCTACTCTTGGAACGTCCATTGGTGCATTTCAGCTCACTCCTGCTCATATAGATATGCCTACGATATGCATAAATGAGCTGGGGCCCTTGCTGAATCACTGAGAGAGTTTATGAACTCAGCCTGACCCTGTGCTTGTGCATAAATGATGCAGATATCAACAAGTTTGGATCTGAGAATTAAGATGTTACTCAAATTATAGGTCAGCATATGTACATTAGCTCCAGCCATCAGCTTGTAAGATTGAACGCTGCTAAAGGTGGATGAGAGGAAAATGGCAGCTGGCAGCTTGTAGTAAAAGTGTTCTGTTAACATGTTTTAGTGTTTATTGATGTAAGATGCCAAGCAGCAAAGGCTGCTTCACAAATGTTCACAGACATTAGCATAAACCATCCACTCACTCTTCATGTTTAACTTTTCCACCATCGGGCTCTATCAGTTTCCATTTCTATATCAGAAGATGAACACCCTCAGTTATCCTTGGCTGTGTCTGCAATCTCCTGAGACTAAGCTGTTTGTGCTAGCCCTAGGTTCAGTGGTTCACTGAAGTGAAGGAGAGCAGGATTTAATGTTTTTTAATTTCACTGGGCCATGCCCTGAAAAACACTAAGGTCTCAGCTCTCAGTGAGGGCAAGGGGAATTGGTGGTGCTCAACATGACAAGGAATTTTGAATTCCTTATTTCCTTTTCTCCCCCAGAACAAACATTTTTAAACAAGCTGCTCTCCTTACTGAAGCGGGTGAAAAAAGTACATTCCTAAGGCAAGCCTATACAGAAATATTTGAAATGACAACAGCTGTTGAGCCCCCATCACTTTCACAGTTTTCTGGGGAAACCTTTTAAATGCCTCTCTTGATAAGGAATAAAAATCTGAGTCACTCTTTGTTCTTGATCCAGAGTAGCAAGTCACTTTTATTTGTTGATAAAGCTATCACACTTTCCGTGCCTTTTGCTAAAGCTGAGCTGGAGCTTCAATCTGAAGACGCACCTCTATTTCCAGATTTAATCACGAGTGCTGTAGAAAGAGTCCTCTGTAAAACAAACAAAGCCCAGTTATGAGTGTTTTTTAAAGTTTCAGTTTTACAGCCTTCCTATGTCATCACTCAGTTGAACAATATAAAAAACCCACAATGCAAGTCAAATAATCCGTGTAATTACCATGTACTTACTTTTATTTCAAGACTAGAGTCCTGTAATTCAAAACTAGGCAAACTCCCTATTTCTCACTTTGGTGCTTTCTCTCTTTAATTTACCAGGAGAGGAAAGTTTTACAGGGAGAAGTAATACCTCATTTACTGAACCAAGTAGAAAAAGGACAGACTGAGAACAACCGCTTTCAGTTTCATTTAATTAATTGGACTGAGAGGAAACGATACTGCTTAGGAACTGAAAAGCAGAGGGGGATGTTAGCGAAGAGAGAAGTGTTAAGATTCACAGCCTGTCTGGGACAGGGTGAGGAAAGAGACTTACTGCCTATGGATCAGTGCAAGCTCAACTGGAGGTATTGTCTGGCATAATTATATCAATGCTTCTACTGAATATGCAATTTTTACCGTGGAGAAAAAATAATTTTACTTCTTGTCTTCTGAAACTATTCGTTCAGCTTCCATTCAGTGTTGGAGAAGACAGACCTGGGACAGAACATCTGTTCTGTGAAATCTTTTGTGCTGATCTCTGCTTACAGTAGGGAAAGTACTGCACTGTTCATAGCAGCGTAATTTGAGAGGCACAATACGTGTTACTGTGAGTCAAGAGAGTGAAAACATACTGGCTCTGAAGCAATGCTTGCTTAATGCAACCTCCTGGGAACCCACTGTGCGTTGGAATCTAAAGTGCTTTGTGATATTCTGAGTATTAGCTTTTCTAGACGCACTGTTCCTATTAAGCCAATGTAGAATAATCCTGAATGATGAATTCTCTTCTAAATTTCTGAAATTCTGCAGTACCATTTTCTCCATGGCTTGATTTTTGTTTCATCCCAGCATTTTTCAAAGATGTCAAACGCAGACATTTGATCTAGAAAAATAAGTAACAGTCATATCAGAGGATAATTTAACATGATATTCAACATGCAATCATATTCAGTAGGGAGGCAACTGGGCCACTTTGTTGTGATGGAAAATTATCTAGGGCTCCATCTCTGATGCAGCTGAGATATAATCATATTATTCGCTTGGCACAAACAGTATCAGCCTTCAGCAAATAAGGGCAGCTGCTGAAGACTTTCCACAATTTGAGCTTAAAATTAATGGCTTGAGTAATGTTTATTATTTTCCTAAAACTCAAGCAGACTATAGGCAATGGATCTTGTTTGTGTAGATGTGAGCATAAATAGTCAATGGAATTAACAAATTCCATGCTTTACAGAGAGAGTGTACCTATGGCCAGCATTTCAAGAAGCTATAGAATCCAGAAATGGGCACTGGGGCCCCAGGCAGTGTGGAGACAAGTAGTGACTCTGTAGGTATGGCGCTGTGCATGTAGGAGGCTGAGTCCAATGTGTCACTTCTCACCTCATGTTTCCGAAGGGTTGGAAGCGGCAGAAGAATGTTGCAATGGGCACAGGTCACCAGCATGTCAAAAGACTGGGTGTCTTTAAGAGCTTGCGGTGATGTGGAAAGTCCGCCTCTTGTGGGAGAGGGAAAGGCAATCTTTTTGTTCTTTGGGGGTTTAAGCAAGGTTTTGGAGGTCAATGGCTGGTCCCTTTCCTTCCCTTTGGGACGGACATCTTTCCACGCCATTGGATTCTCAGAGTGCGAAGAGGGAGCCAGGGAGGAAGAAGACCGTGGTGGATCACTGCTGAGTTTTGAAGTTGACTGGCCAGCTAGAGCTTTTGTCAGCTTATGGGCTTCACTGCATTTATTCTGTTAAAAGAGAGCATACATAATGAGGTAAAGATTGCCATTACACCCAACTGTGTGGTATGTTGTGATTTGCGACAGACGTGAGTCATGGGGAGGGACAGTGGACACGACCTCACAGTGATGCTTCAACTGAACATGTTGTATGATGAAACTATAGTTTGAAGAGCCAAGACACACTGCCCTTTCTTACCTAATATACAGCTTTTCAGAAAAATAACCTGGCTGGAAATTAAGCACAGACCATTCCCTTGTTCAGTTTCAAATGTGCTTACCAGATGTTGGGAGTACTGGTCATCTGGGAATGACTTATTGCACTTCCAACAAAGATTGCCACCAGTACCTTCAGAAGGAAAAAAAAAATGGAGAGAAACACAGTACTGACACTAGTCATCTAGACAGGCTGCTCAGATCCACTTATGGTCACTGCTTCTAGAGAAACACAGAATGCTGATTCCACTGGCCAAGACGGAATTAGAGATGTGACTACATTTTGCTTTTGGCACCACTCAAAAGCAATCCACCATCCCTTCTTGCAGAGTTCAGGATATTTGAAATTCCGCTCCAGCCCCATGTTTTGTGGCTCAAGAGGCTTCACTCCTACCCTGGCCTAGCTAATTCTGTTGCTAGGGGGTTTTGCGCTCTATAGTTTATTTTGCCAACCATTGCACCTACTGATGCCTGTTCTTTTCTGGAATCATTGACAGGATTCATGAATTTTTTGTCTTGACATACTCTGTCCAATACCTTAGGCCTAATAAAGCTGCTGTCAACTTCAAGAAATCAAGGTATGCATCACTAGCTTTATATATGAAGTAGGACGAAATTCTAAATCATATTTTCTGCTGTGCGACAAAGAGAAAGAGGAAGAAGTACCACTTATTTTCTGACAGAAGGAATTTCACTTCCAGGATATAAGGGAGGCATAAAAGAACATGGCCAATGAGCTAACAGTCAGCGGAGCCACTCTGGCTTTACAATAACCAGCATAATAGAAAGCAACACTTGGCCTTTTCACTGTGGTTGGTTAAACAACAATCCCCTCCAGCCTGGATTACTGAGAATTGTAAAGAAGGCAGGAGAATTTTCATTGAGATTTAACAGAGTTGACCCAGTCCATGACAATGAGGAATTTTGCTTACCAGTGGGGCAAATAAATGTTGCTTTAGTGGATGCTTCACTGGTTTCAAAGTTCACATCCTTATGATAGGACAGACCACTGTTCTGACAAGTATCTTTGTGTTTGTTCTGGTCTTTGTACATGATGTATTTGTTACACTCCCAACACCACTCTGTTCGGCTGGCACAGGTGTTCAGGTGTTCCTGCAGCTTGTTGAAGGGCATTTCAAGCTCACAGATCTTGCATTTCATTGCTCGTTTGTGGCATTCCTTGGTCTGCACATGAATAGAGGAAATTTTTGCAAATTTTCTATCAATACTAAAAGAGGGCATTGGGAGAGAGCAATGAGTGACTGTTTAAGAATGCCCTCCTTAAGGGGTATCTACACAACCAAATGCAGGCTTCGCTGTATTAGGGGTTCGCCTATCTAGGCTATCTTTAATTTAGGATTATTTCGGCAACATAAGGCAAAATGGGAATCAATAGCAGTGAAGATGTTCTGTGTCAGCACAGGTTAGCAGCAGAGCACAAGCCCAACTAGAAAATTCCAATACTTCAGCTACCACCACCAGGGGAAGCCTGCTGTGTCCTCACTGCTTTGGTTCCTTGAAATGGTTAGACTACAGCTAGCAGGGACAGGCTGCTCTCACTTCCCAGCCTCTGCCAATTCTTTTGTGTATCTCCTCCTTAGCTGTTTCCTTGACTCTCGCTTTGTATAACCACTCCTTTGGAAAAGCAGGTAATATGAGTGTGGGGGCAGGACAGAAATGTCTTTGAGAAGCCCTCAAAGAACATCAGCTTGAGGTGCCAAGGATGAGAAAGTAATAGATTATCTCCTGGAACAGACTCTCCCATCACAACTGGATGGGCAACCACCATGGGATATACTTATTTACAAGGGGGAAAAGGTATGCCAAAACACTGCAACTGTTGAGAGGTTTAAGTTTCTTCATGGTCCAGGACAGGAGTTTACATGGTTTTGCTGGTGAACCCAGTAGTGTGACTCTTGGTGGCTGGTGAAAGGGGGGTCAGCCTAGAAGGTAAGAAGTACTGCACTCCATACTTACCTCATGATGCTCCAACTGGTATTGCTGCATGCTTTGGTGACAAAGATTACATCTGACCTGCAAGCAAAACATACAGCAGTTCATTGGGAACATAGGAGGATGGTTAGTGCTTTCATATGTCAATACAACTTCAAGCTGCTGAGATGATCTTCCTGTCATTTTCATCCCAATCATCGACAAGCTGTTGGTGAATTTTTGTTTCTCTGTCAGGCCTGAGCTGTGTTGATGAGATTTTGAGGAAAACAGATATTTGATGATTCTGCAGGAAGCTGTCATTCTGTGCGAGGATCCAGTTCTCAAAGGTGCACATGTGAAATGCAAAGTGTGATGTGAAATAAAGAGTGCGTATTCAAAATTTTGCCTGAGGTTTAACTTAAAAGTATAGGTCTGATATTCAGCTAGTCTAAATTATAATAGCCCCTCTGAAAACATAGGAGGTATGCTAGTTTTCTACAGGTTTGCCATGAGAGCTACTCATGTATTCTGTTAAGTAACTGAAATCAATGGAATTGCTAAAACAATAAAACTAGTAAGACAGCATAAAAAGTCATGCCTGTGTATTCATGCTTCAACATAGTACCTCTAGCTACAAGGTTTTTAATGCTATACTAAAAATGCTATTGCCTCACTATATGAAGAGCTGATAAATTTACTCTGCCAGTTCAGTTTTGTTAAAAAAGTGCATTGATATCATAGCTTTGTACAAGCAAGGTTTATGTCAGATCAGGTACTGTCTGTCTTCCCTTAATCAAATCATTTAACTTGCATGCTCTGGCTAATTCACAAGCGCTAGGAGCATGTATCTATACCTGATCTGTCATTTGTATTGCTGGGGAAACTGAGATACCACAGTGGAAGCTTTATTCTCTTAAGGCAAGCGTGCAATAAGATCAAAAGGTGCTGTCACCAGGCCTGTAGGGTCATATCAGACCCTTACAGATTTTCTGGTCAAACAATTACAGAAGTTCAAATCTAGTTAATATAGAGCACAGTACCATGAGCATACTACTTCAGGGCTGGCAGAGCTTATTGCTGTTTGCAAGAAAACCCTGAAGAATGTGTAGCATTCCTCACCTGCTTGTGTGCTTCTGTTTGATGGTCTTTCATATCCTTTTGGGCAACTGGTTCATCACATTCTGGACAGAGAGTAAGAAACCGCAAGCAGTGGGCCTCATGGAGGGAGAAATTGGCAGCAGACACATCTCGTTTACTACCAAGCACATAAATGGGAAAGAGAGAAGAGTAAATGAACTGGTGCGGTGGGTTGACCCTGGCCAGCAACCAAGCACTCACACAGCTGCTCACTCACCACTACCCCACCACGCACACAGTGGGATGGGGGGTGGTGGAATAAGAAGAACGGAAGTGAGAAAATTTGTAGGTTGAGATAAAGACAGTTTAATACTTGAAGGAAAGAGGCGGGGGGGAAACAAGTGAAGAAAATTACATCACTCACCACCTCCCACAGGCATACCTATGCCCAACCAGTCTTTGAACAACAGCCACCTTGGAAGCAAGGGGGAAAAAAAAAACCCCAACCCTGTTCTTCTTCCTCTAATGCAGTTTTTATTCCTGAGCATGAGGTTATACAGTATGGAATATCTCTTTGGTCAGTTTGGGTCAGCTGTCCCGGCTGTGTCCCCTCCAAAACTCTTGCTCACCCCCAGCTTACTCACTGGGAGGGGGCAGAGTGGGGAAAAAGAGAAAACCTTGACACTGTACAAGCACTGTTCGGCAAAAGCCAAAACACTGGTGTGTTGTCAACACTGGTTTAGCCACAAATACAAAACACAGCACCGTAGTGGCTGCTATGAAGAAAATTAACTCCATTCCAGCCAGACCCAGTACAACTGGTTACAATTCAACTAGTTTGTCCCTAAAAACCAGAAATAAGTATTTGTCTTTCTGATTCATCTTAATGAGACATTTAGAGACTGGATTCTGTTACTCGTTCTGTTCTGCCGTATTACCAGGAATACTTCTGAAAGGGACAGGGCAGCTGCTGGAGGCTCCTGGTATATTTGTCCAAAAATTGTTTCGGGAAAAGCTCCGGCTGTTGTTTACATTGTTTACAGATGTGGAAAGTAAAGAAGGGCCCCTCTTGGTGTCATCTAAGGCATGACAAAATTTACAGCTCTGGCTCCCAGCAGACCAATTTAAGGTAGCCCAGCCAAGCCGCTGCTCTGTTGAGATAAAGGCTGCCTCTGAGCTGAGGTACACAGATATGACCATGCTCAGTGGGTTCAGGAAGAGCCACTTAAGTTTATCTGGGAAATCACTTATTTGATTTTAATAACTGATGTGTTCAAAACATTAGTGACAAGAATTGAGATACAGTTCAACAGGGCTTGGGTAAGACCTCCTGTAGAAGCTTCCAGGTGCAAGCCTTAAGCAGTGTAAAACTTCCATTGCTCCCCTTGAAACAGCTTCGGGATGACTGATGTGCACACCAGCTGATTTTCTGACTTCCTCTGCCAGCAGGGCCTGGGACCTTGATCCCATGGGACCCATCTTAGGACGTCTGCCTCACTGCCCTCACTTCAGGCTCAGAGACCTGCACCAGGCAACAGGAGGTGAAGTGTATCCCTGTCATTTCAAAGCCTTTACTGCAGTGGGCCCAGGACCCTGCGGCAGGAGGTACTGATGCCTGACACAAGAGTGATGGTCCTTAGGACATGGCAGCTGGAGGTAAGCCCATGCAACCTTTCTGGCATACAAGAGTAGGAAGACTGCCTGAAAGGACATGTACACTTCCCACTCCGCTACTTCGAGCAGATGTGTGAGGCAGAATAGCTGATGCCATCTGGGCTTTCTGCACTAGTCTTTGTTCCAAACTCTTAATCATGTCTGGGCCACAGAACCAGTCTGCCCAACATATTTGCTGGTCGCTCAATGTGGAAGGAATGGCCAGGATGAGGACACACAAATTACAGACCAGTCCCAAGACAGAGCAGCCACAGCAAAAAAGCCCTGGGGCAGTGAACTCTTCTAATTTTCTTAGAGAAGGTAAGTTGCCTCAAGGAAATCTGCTTCAGACATGAGAAGAAGCTGTTCATGATCATGATGGATAAGTAATGGAATGGATTTCCTGTGGGAATGTGTCATCCCTGTCACCAGAGCTTTTAAGAATTGGTTAGAGGTATCTATCAGAAGTTTTAGGCGAAGTAGGTCTGCCAAGGAGTCTGATCAGCGTGCAGCAACTGCTTTATTCAAAGCATCCCTTACAGCCTTTAGAACATAATGCACAGGCTCTCTTTTTGCAAGGCTAAGCATTGGTTTTCCTTTGTGACCAAATAAAATTGAGGCTAAGCTCGTGTTTAACCTTTCTAAGTTTGACTCTTTTTTTTAATTGCAGTGCTTCACAGTCTTCGTTCGTATAATTTGCCCAATGGCCTAGCTACTAGTTGAGAAACACCAAGCTACACTATCCTCATGGCCCCTTTCAGCCTTCGCTTGTATGAGAGATGGCCAATTACCCTGAAAAAAATAAGTATTTCATCACTTAACGGTAAATGTAGCAACAGAAAGAAGCATCAGTCTTGGGGAAAAACTGAGGCAGCTGCTGGCTTTGGCATGGTCCATGCACTGACTCCTCTGGCAGATACTGCAAAATTACCCACAGTGATATTATGTAAAAAGAGAACATGCAGCATAGGAGAGGGCTATGGAAGAAACCTCTCCACAGCAAAGTAGCAAGAAAGCAGCAACCTGGAAATGTGAAAATGCGTACAAAATATTTTTGTTTACTACTCAATGGCTAGCATACACCCCTCCTGTCGTGAGGTTATTCCTCTTCTCCCCTGTTACAAGAGACCTAGATAACATTAAGGAAAATCCTAGAAAACTCTTGAAATCCCCACACTTCGTAGGGGTGGAGAGGGAGAAAGATCTCTTACCAGTTTTTGCAGAACCTGCTCTCTTCTGTCATGATTTTTCTTCTTATTCTGCTGGATATCCTTTCTTCTAAGAGCAGAGGGGGAAAAAAAAACGAAACTGAAAGCCTCTGTTGCATAACTCCACCCCAAACAGCTGCTTAGCCAAAAATTCTTTAAAGGAGAAACAGCAGCATTGCCGGACAAGTATTAGTTTTTAGTGCAAGTTCCACATACAGATTAGTTCACTGGTCTTTAGAAGAACTACAGGGTGTCAGTTTCCTTCTTTCCCAAATAAGTTTAATTTACAGTAGCTGGTTTATGCAGCAGGCAGGGTTGTCGCCCGGGGCTGCCTGAAGCAGCCGGGGGCAGAGGTCTTCCTCAGCCCCACTGCAGCAGGGCTGGCTGACCTGGCCAGCCTCTATCCCCCAACACCCAGGCATGTCAGGTCGGACGGGGCTCTGAGCAACCTGATCTAGTTGAAGATATCCCTGCTCATGGCAGAGGGGTGGCCTAGATGACCTTTAAACGTCCCTTCCAACCCAAACTATTCTATGATTCTATGATTCTTTGTCCGCACTCTCCTGCCCACTGCAGACACCTGCTGAGGAGCCGAGTGAGCCCATGGCTCCCTGAGGTGGGAGGCAGCAGGCTGTGACAGGCTGCCCGCCTGCCGGCGCCTCAGGGATGTGAGAGGTAGCAGGACACCATCTTCGTCACTGCTTTCCCAAGAGGGCCGCAGGGGCCCCTGTGGCCACCGTCTCCGCTCCACACCTGGAGTAGCAATGGCTGTGGGGAGCCCTCGGGCCCCATCGTCCCCTCCTGCCCAGCGCCTGTGCTGTGTGTTGTGCAGGCGTAGCACCAGCACCTGTCCACAGAGGCACCTGCAGGGAGCATGGCAGCTCTGCCTGTGAACTCACCTTTGATCGTATTTTACTGATAACCGTAACATTGCAGTCTAAGCAGGTTGCAGTCTGGGCAGGAGCCAGCACAGAGGAAGAGGAAGCACCATGAAACAAACCCTCAAGTGCTGCGGTCCAAACCCAGGAGGGCTGCCTTTGGGCAGCAGGCTCTGCTGGCAGCTGCCCTGCGCCCCACCTCGGCTGGTGCCCGCGCGGCCGCAGCCCTCGTCCGGCTGATGTCACCACAGCCATTGTTCTCTCAACCCGTCCAGGCTGACGGGCTGCAGGGCTGGTTTGCACTGAGCAGGGAGGACAGGGGCACACTGCAGCCCCCTCCACCTCTGGAGTGGTGGTCACAGTAGCATCCAGCCTCACAAACCCACCTTGGCCTCCCCGGGGCAATGCTGTCCCACTCCGACAAAAACAGCCAGCTAGTGGAGAGGAAATACTTGCCCACCATCACCATGGGGGAGAAACCCAGCATTGGTCCTCTAGCCTCACCTCACCAAGACCCACAACATGGCTGCTCAGCCTTGCCCCAGCAGACTCCCAGGCCCCGCTGTTTCCCCAGTGGCCCTCGGATCACTTCAGGGGTATGTGCAAGGTGAAATCTCCAGGCTGCATTAACCAGCTTTGCCTTTTCTCCCCGGTGATATTCTGTCATGGTTGGGACTGACCGACAGCACTAGAGGCCCCAGATGCAGCAGGTCCTGCCTGTCGCTGGACCTCAGCTGGGGTCATACAGTTCTACATTTTTACATAGGGAACTTTAGAACAAATATAAGTTAGAGAGAAAAAGGAACAGAACTTCACATTTTCATTTCAATGCCGATACAAGTATCTTCAGGATTTTCTGATGGAAGGCCTAGCATTTCTTGTACCTGCTACTACAACTGATCCCTTAGAGCAGTATGATGCAAGCGGCTCTTCTCCGATGCCGTAGACCCTGCCCAGTGTGGAACAAAGAGATACAGAAAATATGAACTGACCTTCTTAGTCTGTAAAATGGGGACAATAATACTAATTCTTCTACTTTGCAGAGGTACTGGGAGGAATCATTCACTAGTATTTGCATAATGTGTTGTAATGCCATACACAACAGATGTCCCAGATGTTACTCAGAAATTTCCCATCCAAACAAGCCCCTTGTGTCCCCCATTTTTCTCCGGGAAAAATAAAAGAAGAAGAAAAAGGAAGCCCAATAAGCCGTTATTTAGACCTGGGAGTAATGAGTGTTTATCTGGATTTTCTAACACAAATTATGTAATGAAGCAGATAAAAGGCTTTTGAACAAATATGTTAATGAGATGGCAGCTAAGCGAGAGGTTACAGAGTTGCCAATTCCGAATCAAATTTTTTAATGTGATTTTCTTTTGGGTTTTTTTTCTTTTGTAGTCATTAGCCTGCACAGCATTTGAATGTGCTTTAGGGCTTCATGCAAACTATATGGGAAGTACCAATTCTAGGTCAAGAAAGCCTGATCAGCAACACACACTGACTGAGAAACCCCACTGACTCAAAATTCATAATGAGGGCTTTTATGTAGAAAGTTGTTGGGCACAGGGATTGTACTGAAAGGACTGTTCGTTCAGCATCTCAAAAGCTTTTCTTGGAAAAATATCAGATGCTCCACTGGGAACTTAGTTGAAAGATACTCCTAAAGCAACACAGTGGACTGACAGTGGCTGGAAAGTACTGATTGGAGGGAAAACGGAAAGTAATGAAACAGTGATTTTCTCTGAATGCCGGTAATAACTCTTCCCATTTAAATGCTGTGTAAACCTTCCCATGCACAACATTGTAACATTGTACAAGACCTCTTCTAGGCATCTTTTTCAGTCAAGCATCACATAGAGGTAAGTTCTGAGCTCGCTGTTTTTTAAATGTGATTTTCAAAAGCCTGGGTAGAAGACACTTCTTTTTCTACTAAGTCCTAGAATGTCTCGGGGTCAGTTGTTTCCATTTTTGTTTCTCAGTGTCAAGTATGATAGGTCTTGCAGTCCTTGTTTAATATAATTTTGTTAAAACTTTTGTACCTCTGGGTGTTTTATGGAAAGAACTTTACAGGAACAACATCAAAAGGACTTTAAAAAGAATGTGAGGAGAGTTGTTGTCTTGAGAGGGAATAGCAGTTATCTAGGTCAAATGGACACTGCTTTTAAACAGGCAAACTGTACTTGTGTGCTTGGACAGCATTTGAATTAGAGGCGGAAAATATGTATATCTGTAATTAAATGAATTGACTGCTACCTGTAAAGTCTCCTTAACACAGACCATTCCTATCCAGCAATAACAGCAGTAACTGGGATGATTGGCTTGTAGTGAATAAGATATATCAGAAAAGCAGCTTCTTGGGAATGACCTAAACTATACTAAGATCTTTATTTTCCAATTTTTCCACCTGGACTGATGACCCTGACATTCCTACCTTCCAAGAGGACTTGATTTCTAGTCCCTTTCTACTAACCCAAACAGTGCACGTCAGTCTTTGTTAACTAGTCTTCAGCAGCGTCCCTCTTCTGAGTGGAACTCTTTACAGTGGCTCACATCGTTGAATCTGGTACCTGAAGTACAAAAAGGAAGATTGCAAGACTCTGTGTGTGGTTTGACAACACTGTCAAGCTCATCTATGAATTTGCTGTCTTGAAAGGTGCGGCTGTTCCTGTCCCAGCTGTTAGTGTTCCCAGCCATAAGTGGCCCAGTCGCTTGAGCTGGCTCTGGTGCTCACTGAACACTTCATTGAACCTATTCAGCTCACTAACTCAGCAGAAAAATGTTCTGATTTCTTTGTCAAGTTAAACTCCGATGAGCCCCTGAGCCAACAGCTGAGTAACAGCAAGGAAGCCAGGGCAATTCAGTGGCAGTAAGCCATGAAGTGGGCTTGGCTCTGTTACTGCATCATACCCTTGATTCTTGATATGCTTTCAAATACCTGTGTTTATTAGGGTAGAACAGCAGCAAATGGGAGCAGTGGTCTCTAGTAACCAGGTAAATGGATTCAGGTACAAGAGACCTGATTCAGCTCATGGTTCCACTTCACGTCACCACCCATGCCTAAGTCTCTTTGTAACACAAAGATTTGAGTTCCTTCATAAACTGATTTGAAACTTACTACCAAGAAGAACAAGAACAGCATATTATTCAATGTTAGGGTATCAAAATATAGCCCAAAGGCTGCTACAATCTCCCACTTCTAAATGGTGTCTGCAACCAAAAGCTAATTTTACCTACTGTCTTCAAAGCAGTGGTTAAAGACTGTGAAACCACGCATCTCACATACATGTTTGTAAATATTGCTCTGGTCTCTGCTATGTTCAGAGCAGTACTGACTGGAGGAAAGGATTCTTTTTTCTGGAAGGCCTGCAGTTAGCGCTCAATTAGCATGAGCTGAATTTCCGGCTGTGGGAGGTTTTTGTTTGAATGCTGTCTTTGAACCATCTAAAACTCCTCCTGCTGGAGGTTTTGCAAGCTCGATGGGCTCTCTGAAGCTTCCTTTTGCCCGGCTGTCAGACTAGTTCTGTAAAGCAAGCAGCCAAAGCTTTGTCCGCCTTCTTGGCACAGTGAAGAGGAAGCTCATGGGCAAATTATGTGAAAGAGCTGCCATTCCTGTAGCACTCTCATATCCAGCCAGTGCCAAAAGTATCTGAGTTGTAAGCACAGGCTGAGGGAACAGCTGGAAGACTTGCCAAATCGAACATGCTCCTCTGTGCTTCTCTGTGTTGGTGCATGCTGATCCCTTAGAGAGCAGTGCCCAGCCTTGGCCTGCATTGTAAACTGCTCTCTTCCCCCATTTCATCCAATCATGCTCTCCCCTTCCTGCATCTTGCTTATGCATTGCACAGCTTTTCCACCTCCTTATCTGAATGTAAGCGTCTTCTCTCTTGTCCTCACTCAGTAGTATTCTTCCTGCCCATGTTGTTGCTGTTTGCAATGATATGTGAATATGTGGTTCTAACATCTAGATTCAGTCAACTTCTCGGCCTGCTGGTTCTTACAGTAGAGCATGAATTGACACATGTAAACCTCCAATGGTTTATAAAATAGTGATGGAGGTATCTTAAATATGAAGTGTGCAGTGGCAGGATGGCTTGAGCAAGGGGGTAACAAGGTCAGAATTTAGCTTTCAAGATTACAGGTTCAGATGAGTGCAGGATTTTGTCCTTGCGGCTCTGCAACAGGCAGCTGCTTTGCTTGGTTTTAGCTGAATTCCTAGCAGACTTCCACAGGAACTGTAATTGGCACTAATTCAATTTCTTCTCAGCAGCGTCAGCACAGACATTTTTCATGAATAAATTTCACACGCACTCCAACAAACCAACCTGCTCTCCTCCTGAAGCAAACCTCTAGAAAAGGAGCCTACTTTTGAAAAAAAAAAGTAAAGAAATAAAAGTTGCTCATTTCCATGGTCATGCTTAAGATTTTTCCCAGCTTTTGCTTTAGTCAAAGTACTGGGAATGATCAGCCTTTAACTTTAGGTTTCTAAACTCAGTTTATCAGTGCTGGTCTTGATTCATTAAAAGATTAGGGTTGCTTAGTTTGGGACCTGTGTCTCAGATAAAAACATGCTCAGATAAAGGAGATTTGGACACGATTTCTTTCAAATGTGGACTCAATGTTGTTCCTAGATCTCCCTCTCTCATTCAACTGGTATTGACCAGACAGCTCCACCAGAAGAAGTGGGAAGTGGGTACTTATCCCTAAGGGTCAGTTACTTGCTGGTCCTGATTGACACGTCCCTGTTTTCCTCCTTTGCTCCTTCCTTTCTGCTCTATAATCTCTTGGGAGGCCTGCATCGTCTTCTCATCCCTGCCCCAAGTCAGCTGTTCCTAAGAACCCTAGGAAACATTGTTTTTCTCACATCCCTCCCCTTCTCTTCCCACCCTTCTGCTTGACAGTTGCCGTATGAACAGCAGAAGAGAGTACTCCAGTATCTTTCAGTCTGATTCCCTATTATTCAGATGTTTGTTCTTTTTTGTGAATCCTGTTTTTGGTTTGTTCTGTATCATAGAATGTACTTTGCATGGCACACTGAAGGCAAGTTTGCAATAATTCTGCACAATAAGGAAAAATTTATTCCCTTCTCTGTATTTGACAAAAGAGGACACTGAGGCATGGACTGGCTAATTGAATTGCCCACAGGAGTCCCTGCTCTCATTCCTAAGTACAGCAAGCAAGTCTCCTTTCACCGGATTAGTCCATCTAAAGGTATCAACACATGTTCATGGCCTTTCTCTTTATTTTCTCCTTTCTGCACTGCATCTCATTTAAACAAGAAGATAGCAAATCATATTTGCACTGGTGTATCAAAGCGAACCTTAGTACAACTCCTTTAGAGTTAACTCTTTGCATTTTCTTATTTAAGTGCTGGTAGTCCTTTTTCTTTGTTGACTAGGGACCATTTTTTCGTTGGAGACGGTCCACAGGAATGCAAGTTTTGGCCGATTCCCCACTTTCTGCTAGGCTTTGCGCTGGTGTGAAGTTTCCTCTGTGTTGGTAAGTTACCCAGAGGGACTGCTGCTAAAGGTTTGAAGATTTGGAATCTGTACAGATCCGGTTGGCTACTATTTTCCTTAGTGGACATTCACTGCTTTTACAAACAGAACAGTAACATTGGAGTGTCTTGTTTTGAACTTCTGTCACTCAAGTTCCTCTGGTCAGCAGAGGACAAATAGTGCAAGCTGTAGTCAGAGCTCCCTCATTACTTGCTGTGGAATCTGAAATTCTTTATTTCTGTGAGTAACTGCTTGGTAAGACTGTACTAAGAGACTGCAGGATCAAATTGTCAAGATATGATTTATGCTGCCTTCAGTTTCAGGTGGCTGTTGACATCCCAGAAGCAGAACATAAAATATCAACAAATTATTTGTCTTCAGTCTAGTTTCCAGTCCTGCCAGTTGTTCCTTTCTGCCATTTTGATAGTGCTTGCCACCCTTTCAGTGGTGCCATCACTTCTGATTCTGTGGCTACACTGTAGACCAAATCAGTGCAATGAACAACATTATAAACAACCTTTCAAGTTAACCTTTCTGGGTTATTTTTAACCAAGGTCGCAGACACACAATCCCTCACAAAACAATAGGCAGTGAAACACAGCCATGCATGCCTGCACAGACCTTTGTTTTGGGGAGACCCCCACTGTTGTTTTAACTCTCCATTTCCCTAAAGGAGCTCAGTCCTTCCTCACCACTGTGTACATGAGCGAGAGGTGACCCTCCCTTGGCATCATCGGCACCTCCTGGGGGTCCAGCGGCTGAGAGGAGCCGTGTGTCGGCACTTTGGTCCCTGCATATAACACGCGTTATGAGAGTCGGTGCTTACTGGCGACTTGCTGTAGGCGCTATCAGCAGGGAGATTTTTCTTAAAACATTCTCACTACTGGTGTGATAGCTCGATACCCAGCCATTAAGCAGCTTTCCTTGTTGATGGAGGGTCTGCAGGAGCACCGAGGTGGACTTACAGAACGGGGCAATGGGAAACGCCCCGTGTTATGTCCCGGCGCCCATACGATGGAGCGGGCTGGCGGACCCTGGCTCGCTCTGGGTCAGGCTGAGGGAATGTCCCAGGTGTCAGAGAGGGGCTGAGGGCACCGCGTCCTCCAGG
>WAAD01037810.1:474224-508260 GCA_013389945.1 Fregata magnificens
CTTCGCCATCCTCTTCCTCACACCGCTGCTGCTGCTGCCGCTGCCGGTCGCTGTGCCGACGCGGGTAAGTGCCTGCGGGGCCCGCGCGGGGAAGAGCCCCCCGCGTCCGGCCCCTGCCACCACACAGGAGCCCACCCCTCTGCCCCCCGGGTCCGGCCTTTGCTGCCCGCAAGGAGCCGGGCCCCCAGGTCAGGGCCCTGCTGCCCAAGAGCCCCTGTCCCAGCCAGCCACACAGGGCCCTGTCCAGGCTTGCTGGGCACCCAGCCTGCTTGCCCGCCTCGTACGGGGCCATGCCCCAGACACCCCCTGCGGCACCGGCCACCCGGTCCGCCCTCGCTGCAGCATCTCCTTTGCCACCTGAGCGAGCAGTGCCCGATCCCTGCCGAGGCGGTTCCGCTTCCCCACAGCGGACTGAAGCAGATCCTTCCTGCCGCCTCGTCCCTGAAGCATTTCTGTACGGCTCAGCTACTCAGTCCCAGATCTCAGGAACGTGTGTTACAGGTTTCACTCCCAAATGATCTTCGGACACTGGTGCTCGGCAGCTGAACTTGCAGAAGGAGCTCTGTGCCAATCTCTATTCATCCTGAGGGTTGTGCCGCTGCCAGGACCTGGGGCTCCCACGGACCCAGCCCATCTTGCACATTAGATGCAATCCTTCTGGGGCCAAAGATAAATATATGCATAACTGGCCTGCACGTTTAGAATTGTGTCTTGCATTCTCTAGTAATGATGGCAGCAGACTGAAAGACAGGACTTCTGGGTTCTCCAGCTCATTCTGCTGCTGAGGCTCTGAGATACTTTAAGGAGTGTTGCTGAGTGGCATTCTTCATCAGAGGTGCAGTCGGAAGCTGTGCATTGTGTTATGCGGTGATCGTAACAGGGTTTCAAACGCAATATCCTCCAACGCACATCCATCTTACGCCAGTGATGGTGACGGCACAACTCCCTTGCTTTCAGTGGAGTTATACCAGCATAAAATTGGAATAACCCAGTGAAGAGTTTGGTCTTTAATGTCTTGTAGCCTTCTTGGCAAAATGTGAAAGCTCAGTTTACAGTATTTTAGCCTGCTAGAGCTTTAGAGTCTAGTCTAATGCTAAAAACAGTCTTTCTTCTGAGTGACCTGTATTGCTCAGTGTATTTTCAAGTACAGGAAAATGTCATGCATATTTATAAACAAAATTGCCAGCCGTTCTGGTTTACCTGTCTAAGTAATATCAGCCCTGCCTTTCAGTTGAATGCTGGTGCTTTGTAGAAAGAGGAATTCCTGACTGTTAGGCACTACTTTGATCAATACTAGGAAAGATAATTTCCCTAGAAAAATAAGTATGCCTTCAGTTTTCCAGTATTTGTAGGAATATTGTGTCATCAGTCTAATCTGGGAAATTACAGTATTTCACAATGGGAGAGTAACATTTCCATCAGTGACTGCTTTTTTGGCTCTCAGTGAGAAGGCAGATCACTGTGTTTCCTGTGAACTGCACAGAGACACCAAAGAAACATTCTGTGCCTGTTCCCGTAAATCACAGATAGATACAGGTATAGGTACAGATATATGTTTAATTCCCGATCTTTGGTTGTTTGAATTGGCTGTGGTTGTTGGAGTTAATTTATAAGCATGGTTGTATTTTTGAACTTCACATAAATTATTTACTCTCCACTCTACAAAACCAGTGTTTCTTCTGTATTGTGAATTTTATTCACTTAGGGTTGTTTATCTGTCTTTCATACTGGCAACAGATTAACCACAGTCAGTTCTAGCACTTAGTTACTGTGGTACAGCATAAATTATACCATGAGCTCACCTCATATTTATTAAGGGAAGAGACTTAAATAGGATCTGTCTGATAACTTTTAGTCTCTGAAGAAATATTTTTTTCAAAACTTGTGCTGTAAGTAATCTCCTGGAAACCTGAAGAAAAAAAAATTAAAATTACTTACAAAGGCTGTTTTCTGGTTCTTAAGCTTCTCAACAAAATGAAGGAAAACACACCCCTATTTATAAATATCACCTTGCAGCAATTTTTAAATGTCACTGTAACACCATTTATTTTTGCAATAAAGTCCCATTTGTTGTATTAGAATAAAATCCTATAAACACGTACTCTAAATATGAGCAAATTCTGAACTACAGAACACTGACTTAAGCTTTAAAACACTGTTTACTGTTGGCTAATGAATGCTTGCTTCTCCTAACAATTTTGAAAGTACAAACCAAGGAAGGCTAGGTTACAGAAATGCCTGATCAACAGTATAAAAAGACATGTTACAACATTTCTAATCTAGGGAATTCCCTTAGTAGGTAAGTGCAGTATGATTTGGGAAAGTAATTAAATAACTCTAACATGCTTAGTCACCAAAAAAAAAAAGGTAAAAGAGTTTTACTTTAAGGGTTACTTTAAAAAGTTAAGAAGTTTTAAATTTTTCACTGATATAGTTTCTGGACTTAGGTGTGTTACTGGACACACCTCTAAGACTTGTGAATTTCAGACAAGCTAATCATCCACACTGGGAAATTTGGCCATCCATTTAAAAATAATTAACTCAAAATAGAAAAGCCAAAATCTACAAACTCTATTATAAATTCTTGGCTCCTAGATGTGAAATCCGCTCACCTCAACTGCCAAGAGGTAATTGCACACTGCAAACTATGTACTTACCTAGTAGTGGAAAGTTTGTTTTTCACACACCCTACATTTTGTATGGGTCCGTTAGAACAAACACTGTGGTCAAAAAGATCTTTTTATGCAAGTGACTTCAGGACAAGGTTTAAAAGTACAAGTTTAAATCCTCATGTCTCTGCTACCTATTTCAGTATAACTTGTTAAGCTACAGGCAATGGAGTGTTTGGGCCCGTTATAAGAGCTACCAATGTGTTTCTTTTCTTTAAGAATAGTTTTCTATGCTTAAATGTGTCTTCCATTATGTTGCAGGAGGCCAAGTGTGCATATATCATCATCATCATGGCTGTGTACTGGTGCACTGAAGTGATCCCACTGGCTGTTACCTCCCTCATGCCTGTGGTATTTTTCCCTCTGCTTGGAGTTCAGAGCTCTAAATCAGTAAGGAATTTGTTCAATCCAGATCTGATACAGGGACATCCATTGCTCTGATCTCCCATGAATGTTTAGCCAATAAGTCTGATAGCAAAGCGCTCCAGTTCTGTGGTGCTGTTTTTGAACACGTTGAGCAATGTTCTGGGTTCCTGTATGGGAAGATGCTGGACTAAATACACATTTGCCCAAAATGTTAAGGGTGTGGGGCTTGAGGTGGTAGAGGGGAAGGTCCGTTTCTGGGCGTGGATCCTGCTGGTTCCCCCAGTAGCTGGTGATCCCACCAGTGCCAGCAGCTTGTGTGTTCATAACCCATCCCATGAGAGAGCAGTGCTGACATATCCCCTGGGAGATTTCAAAATGCACGGGTCAAACTTCTTCTGACAGGGTTGACAGCATGAAGCCAGCAAGTACAGTGTGTCCCCTCCAAAGCTCATTCTGGCTGTTTGTGCTAGTGCTTTAGTCCAAGGGAGAGAGGCTGGTAAGGAGCCAAGAAGCTGGTAAGGGCAGGTGTGGTTGCTAAAGGTGCTGAGAAATCCATTTTGGAGCTCAGCATTTCTAGTACCTACACAATACTTTTAGCCCCTAACAATGTTTTAGGAAACTGCTGTCATTTTTTACTTTATTAACTCCTGATGATCCAAAAAGAAGGTTCATGATGCACAAAAAGCCCCTGAACAAGACAGTTCAGCACTTAAACATGGGTTCAAGGGTTCAGGAAACTGGAGGTAGCTCTGAGGCTGCAACTGCCCCTTCTGCCAATCTGGGGATGGGGCCTGGTGCCATAAATGGCTTTGAGAGGATGGAACGCAAAATGTACTAGTGAAGCTAGCAAGAGGCAACATTCAGGCCCCTGACCTACCTTCTCTGTCTTTCAGGTGTGCTTGCAGTACCTAAATGACACAAACATGCTCTTCGTTGGAGGGTTGATTGTTGCAATTTCTGTTGAACAGTGGAATCTTCACAAAAGGATTGCACTGAGGGTCCTGCTGATTCTTGGGGTGAAACCTGCACTGTAAGAGTATTACATTACTTTTTCCTTGCCTGTGTCAATTTAGCAGAGGCCTAGGGATGGTGTTTAACAGTCAGCAGAGAAGGGAACCTTCAAGAACCATTTTAGCTGCACTTCTACAGAGTTTCCAGAGGTGAAGTCTGGCAGCAGGAACAGTTTATTTGTCCTTCAGCCAAAACCAGCATCTGGCTAAATTCTAGATGCTTACCATTGGGCACAAAATCATGACAGACTTAATCATGCACAGACTAAGGAGCTAAATGGATTTCTGGGATTCCTTCAGTGATGGTGGCAGAGCTGTCCTAGAAGGGAATCTGGCTCTGCTTTATATTACTGGATGCTACACACATCCCTGTCTGGGCTCTACTCTCTAAATGACAGTGACTACAAAGGCTAGCAGTGTCTGTTTTCTTTCCTCCTTTCTCCCCTGCCTGTTTCTCTCTTTTCAGCCTCATGCTGGGATTTATGATAGTCACTGCCTTCCTGTCCATGTGGATAAGTAACACAGCCACCACTGCTATGATGGTTCCCATTGTCCAGGCTGTCCTCGACCAAATGGACAACACAGAGTATGATGTGACCATGATGGAACAAGCAACCGGGCAAACAAATACAGTGATTGAGCTGGAGGAAAAGAATGCTTCAGATCCCACTTCAGTGCATGGTAAGGGCCTCACTACTCAGCAGTGAGTTGATTTTACTGAACTTGCTACGCTCAGAGCTCCCTGACCTATAAGGGGTTCTCTGTACCTTTTCCGAGGAAAGAGGACGGTAACCTGACTGAAAATCCCTACATGCATGATATTTAGGTTTTACAAAATGGCTTCCAATTTTGGTGGCTGCCATTTTGTTATGCTTAGTGCTAGTTCCCATGCAGATTGTTATGTTCTTTCCTTCAAGCTGGGGTCATGCTCCCATAGTTTCCCTAGACTTAACTGCCTGCTCGGGGAAGTGAAAAGCATATCCTGTGGGAAATATCATCCAAACCCCCAGGATCCCACTTTCTAAATCTTGTGATTGTCAGTAGGGGTTCAGCTTCTAAGCCATGTAGGAATGTCTGAAAAATTTTGTACAAACGCAACCTATTTTGGTTCTGGGGTAGTAAGTATCTCTTTATTGACCAGATTGTATGTGGAGGTGGGGAGAAGGAAGAGGAATACTTTAAAAGCTACATGGGAAAGTGGAGCTGGTATTATTTGACAAACAGTAGACAAACTACTCTTTGGAACACTTTAAAGTGTGATCTTACCCTGATGCTTGACTCCACAAGGTCCTTCTGTCAATGCTGTGGTTCTGCAGTAGGTTTCACTTGATTTGAACCATGCGCACAAACTCAGTCCCTCTGATTTCACTGCTCTGCTGTGCTGTTACAGAGGACTATATTATTAAATACCGTTAAAGATCAGATCTGTGGTGCCTTTCTCTTTGAGAGGAGGAAGGATTGTCTTGGGGATTTTCATGGAGATGTGATTTCACTGAATTAGCAAGTTGATCTGCCATGATTCCCTGTGTGACTGTGTGCAAGAACGAGTGCAAATCTTGGTAGTGCATACTGTCTCCCACATTTCAAGCCTTCTGCCTGGGACACACCATGCCCATTTTCTGGCTAACATGTCCATGGAAGACATGGTGTAGCAGAAGGATGTTTATGTGTGCCAGACATTGCTCTGTTATGAGGTTGACTCATAACTGCCACATTTGTTTGGACCTTGGAGGCATAGTTTAGATACGATCGTGATCTCTGCTTTTTCGTTGCTTCATTTCTTACCTCATTTGAAGGGAGAATGCACTATGATTGTGCAAAGCTCAGACACCATGTTTATGTAAGATGTGCAAGCCCACAAGAATGCCACTTGGTCACAGAGTGCTCTGTAAGGTTGCTCATTTCTAGCTTCCAAACAGTTGTATTAAAGATAAGTTTTCATATTTGCAAATGCTGTTTTTGATGTTGATTCTTGACTCCCAAAACCGGACTTCTGCTCTAAGACCAGTAATAATAACTTTGCTGGTTTTCTGTCCGCTTAGAAGGATCTGCTTGGCTTTGCTGACTAATTTATTTTAACGTGTAGTGAAGGTAATAAATGTGTGCAAAAAATACCCTTTGGTATTGTTGAGTTGGTTGCAATTGCCATCAATTCATTGTCCTGCTCTATTAGTCCAGTTAGACTTCAAGATTAGACTGTTAACCTCAGGGAACAATGGACACAGCAGCAAAATTTCACGGTTGATGTAAACTGACATAATATATTGATCTTAACAGTTATGCCAGGCAAGAATTTGGTTTTGGGTGGGGTTTTTTCTGCCCATATTCACAGCTGTTAAATCTAGTTGGGTTCTTATTGTGGTATTGGAATGGTTCCAGTGACTACAATATCTGGCTGGAGGTAGGCCTCTCTGTGAAACAGGGAATTGCCACTCAGAAACTGTGGCACCGATATGGACAACAGCATCCTTGGATCATGTAGACTCAGATTGTCAATCTATCTCTGCAGCTCCTCGTGAACATGAGCCCAAAGTATTTAGGGACATATCTGTGGTTCTTTGAATTAAAATAAATGGCATGCACAAATTGGAAACATTGAGCCTGACACTGTCCTGAATTCTTAGCCTCCCTAACTTTACCTGAGTCAAGTCGTGTTCTTTGTGTCTAGTCATAAGCAATGGACAAGTCCCTGACGACCCCAGATCTTCCGAGGAAAAGAAAATGAGGAAGCGTATATGTAAAGGAATGACACTTTGTGTATGCTATGCTGCCAGCATTGGAGGAACTGCAACACTCACTGGAACAGGACCAAACATGGTATTGAAAGGCCAGATGAATCAGTAAGTCATTCTTGCTATTTCTTTTACTTACTATCTTATTGTTTCTGTGACCAACTGACTAGTCTTAGATGACAGTTTCAGTTGCAAACTCTAAGCAATAACTAGTTGAACTGAGAGTGAGGAATGTGTATGAAGTGATGGGCCTCATTTTTCTGCTTCAGCCTTTTTTAGGCAGCTATGTGCTGGTATTATAGGTTTCCTGAGAAACTTGGAAATACTTGCTGGTAATCAGCAGAGGAATGAATGGAGAGGAAGAAAGAACGTCCTGTCTTGGGATAAATGAGGAAGTGAAAGGTACCTAGAATGTGTGGGAGATCTTTCAGCAGCGCTTGTCTTACTGAGACCTAAAATATCAACATGAGCTCCTATATGCATTAAAGTAAAATACAGGGAAAACTGTCGATCATTTAAGTTCTGCTCTGAAATCCAGGCTGCCTTCCTACTGACTTTAGTTAGGCTACGGATGTTGCCTATGATTACTTGTAACAGTTGTCCTAGATTTACATGTATAATTGTCACTAGCACATACTAAAGGGAGAGTAGGTTACTAAATGTTTTGACATTCATAGAGAAAGCATTTTTATTTTCTTTTCAGGTTATACCCCAACAATAATGACATCGTGAATTTTGCTTCCTGGTTTGGGTTTGCATTCCCAAACATGATTCTGATGTTGGTACTAGCTTGGCTTTGGCTACAGTGCTCCTTCATGGGACTCAAGTGAGTATTTAGCTACATGATATTGTGTAAACCCCTCAGCTAATGCAGATCAGCTTACTGAGAAATCTGGATAAAACAAATGCACTGACAAGTTATTAATTTTGTAGCAGAGAGCAGTTCCATTTCACAGCAGCTTTTGAGGTCTGGAAACCTTTTGTGTTCGTAGGAGTTGCACTAAGGCAAAAGCTTTATACAGTCTTAATGTTCAGACAGAATTGCCTTTTTATTTTTCAATTTCACATCTGAGAATTTCAGCCCTAGGAGAGATGGCATATCTGTTTTGCTACCCTTGATTCAAAATGGAGTTTTTCATCCCAGGTTGCTCCAAATTGGACAGAGACATACATCCATTCATAGACGCCATTCTTCTGTGAGAACTGCCATGTCCTCATGAAATACTTTGACACTGTTGTCATTTCTTTGTTCCTGGCCTCTGCTGTAGTCTATGTCTATCCCCAGGACTGACAGCTTCAGAGTGGCAAGCATGTTAAATCCCTCTAGTATGTTAATACTTACAGTATTTTCTTCTCCCTTTTTCTTAAAGCTTTAAAAAAAGCTGGGGCTGTGGGACAGAGAGAACTGCTAAAGAAAAAGCTGCATACAATGTGCTGAAGGCAGAAATGAAGAAATTAGGCCCTATCTCTTATGCTGAATTCAATGTCCTCCTAATGTTCGTTTTGCTGGTTCTCCTGTGGTTTTCCAGACACCCAGGCTTTGTAAAAGGCTGGGCCACCAGGCTCTTCCCGGAAGGAGAAAAGTAAGTTTTTAGCGTTTTTTTCATCCTGTACCCTCTTGGTTGTGAATCACATTCCCTTGCTCTTACATTCCATTTTGAGTGCTTGGTCATTCATTCCAATCTTATCTGAATTCACGTTTGCTGGGCTTGATCCTATCGCTTGTGTGTGGGATCACCAGTTGATCTATTGTTTGACAGTTTGTACTGCAATGAAGGCTGGAGACATGGAGCAAGCTGAACCTCCTAAAGGAAGAGAAAATTCTGTAATACTGGTCTCAGTCACACTGATGTACACATTAGTATTTTTTTTGTACAAGCTCCAATCAGTTGCAGTGTCATTTGAATATTTGGTAATATCACCTCTAAACAATAGGTTAGAACTCACTGGGAAATTGGTTTGGTGCTTTGAATGGCTTCTTCGCATAATGTCTGTGGCATATTAAGAACATAAAATGCACGATGGGACTATCATTCAGGCCATTTCTGTACACATCTTTCTTTGGGATACAACTGTTGAATCTTGGCTTCACCACAGAGAAGGAACCCTGCTCCCAGGAGCCGTTGTCACCTGTGACTCTGGTTATTAATGTGTATTGTAGCTAGTTTCTTTTATTACTGTGTTTGTGTTGTGGCAGGTCTGAGAGACCTCGGTCATGAACTAATGACCCATTTTGCTAATGTACAAGCCCCAAACAGTATGACAAAGAGCAGTGACTGCAATGCTGGAGGGCAGCCATCTTCTAGGAGAAAGGTGTCTATTTTCTGAGCTATATTCTCTTTTCTTCTTTAGGTATATCACTGATTCTGCTCCTGCTGTGTTTATTGCCCTGCTACTGTTTATCCTTCCTGCTAATAAACCCAAATTCATAGGCTGGAATCCAAGCATGTCTGACCCTGAACAGTCTGAAGAAGGTATTTAAAAGAGGAATTGTAACATTGTGAAACAGTTAGCCAGCTCCAGCTAACATGGCAGAAACATATACTGGATTTGCATGCAGTTCTTCAGGGTAGCTCACCTCCCTCACTTCTTGGGCAGGGCTGGGGCACGGTCCTTGCTCATGCGTATTACCCTTACCCTGTGCAGGTTTCTCAGGAATATGCATCTGCCTGTTGGGTCTTTCCCTAGTATCTTATAGAACAGGAGACAAAATGTCTTCACTCTCCTAAAACATGTTCTGCTTTTTGTTTCTCACTTCAGATATAAAAAAGCCATTTTTATCAGCCCCGCTGCTAGACTGGAATGTGGTTCAGAGGAAGATGCCCTGGAGCATTGTGCTGCTGCTGGGAGGAGGTTTTGCTTTGGCTGATGCAAGCGCAGTATGTCCTGACATCTGTTTTTCTCTGACTCAAAGGCGAACTTCCCTGGTTTGTTATCTAGTCCTGTATTACTGGGCACGCACCCAAACCAAACCCAGTATAGATGTTCAGATCTGGAGGCAGATCCAAATTAGCAAGAATTGGGAGGAAAGGTGAATGTTTGTGCCTCTTTATCGGGAATTTGTGTGCTCTGACCAAGTTTCTTAAATTTATCGTACCTCTTGGAGGCTGCCATGTAGTTTGGGATCTTCACTGGCTGGACGGACCAGAAAAGCAGCCCTTCTTATTTCTGTTATCATTCCGATCCCAGCCCTGGCTAGAAAAATAGAAGTATGGATCAAGTATAGATCATAGAATCATAGAATCATAGAATGGTTTGGGTTGGAAGGGACCTTAAAGATCATCTAGTTCCATGGGCAGGGGCACCTTCCACAACACTTGTAGATAACACTTACAAGATTTTCAGAACCATTTGAGATTTGTTTAAAGAATATATATCTTCAGATTTAAACCAAACCACTACTGAAGTGGTCAGGAAGAAAATCGTTGTGGGTAGATATCTACACAGTTGTGTACAGTGGGGTTTCTTGAACTTCTTGTCAGTGGCTGTTGCCAGGCAATATGCTGCATTCCATAAGCCCGTGGTTTGATCCTATGTTCACAAATTCACAGAAAAGGCAGCTGATTTCCCAAAACAGGAAATAATCTTGACGTGAACCATGTTGTTTCCTTCATCACTGCTAAGATGCTTCTAAATCAAAGCAAGCCTTAGCTATCAACAGTACCATGCTTTGGGGAAATTCATATTCAGATCTAACTTTTGTGGCTAGGTAGTTTTAAACCATGGGGCAAATTAAAGCTCTAGGGCCTTACATTCATCTAAATACATCATACATACATTATTTAAGCTCCAGATCATTAGAAGCCATCAAGCCAAAGGTTTTGTAAGCTGTTTGAGTCAATCACTGCCTATGTTCCTACAACAGAGCATTCATACAGCATCAGTATCTTCAGAAACCTTAGAAAAACATGCCAGGAAACTTCTGAGTGATACATTAAGTGTTTGCAGTCATCTCAGCAATAATTGTTTCTGTTTAGCAAAAAACCATAATTTTGTAACCAAAGTGTGAGCAAGTATTTGGGTTCCAGAAAAATCAGGAAAGTGGGACTCAGTATTACGTCTAGTTGGCAAGGAATTTCTTTTAGTGTTTGTGACAGATCATTGTACTTTCCCGAATGGTGTTTATATAATTCAGGAGTCATTTAGCATTATTTGGTAGGAACGTTACACATAACGTGAGTTCCCTGTTCATGAGCTAGGGGTTCTGAGCCTCACTGAAAAACACTTTTTTTTCTTGTCAGAACTCTGGGCTCTCAGCTTGGCTGGGTCATCAAATGACTCCACTAGGATCTATCCCACCGTGGGCCATTGCAACAGTGCTTTCACTTATTATAGCTGTCTTCACTGAATGCACCAGTAATGTCGCTACAGCCACTCTCTTCCTACCTGTCTTTTCATCCATGGTAAGACTACTTCCATCCTGTTATCCTATCAACTAGGAGATCAGAGTTAAACTGACAGTCTCTAGTGGCAAAGCAATATCGTATTTATTGTCTTGAATGTTGCTCCAATGTTAATCTGAAAGCCAGTAATGAAGCAGTCCATCTGACAGTATACCATAATGGACAGTGATTTTAGCTGGTGTTCACTGCTATGTTTATAGCATCATATGTAGATAGAAAGTGGGAATGCAAACTTTCTCCAATCTGCCCTACCTATAGGCCTGAACCCTGAGAACCAGCTTCTTGGGGGAAGAAGCTCATTCAGGATGCCTATCCCATGGCACCCTCACTGAAAAGGAAGGCAGTTCAAGCCTTCTGTAAGGTGTGTCTCTTGGCCCTGGACAAAGTGAAGTGAGAGTCACGTTTTTAATACAGATCAGCAACCATCAGTTACTTCTGATCATTTTGTATTTGAACCACCAACTCAGAACTGGAAAAACACACACACAAAAAACCCAAACCAAAACAAAATCCAGCACTTTTTATTCATCCCTTTGAATGGTTCCTTCATCTTCATGGTTTTATGCTAGAATACAGAAAGTGGTAGGCCTGATTATTAGAAATGTGTCATTTTCCATAGGAAGCCAGAACAATTTTAAAACTTATGGAGGAAAACCTGGTAAGTTTTGCTGCCTTTTCTGAGCAGAATTGAAACTGTAGCATAAAGGAAAAGATAGGTTACTTTGTTCTTTAATTTGGAAAGTACCACCGCTTTATTCTAGACCATTTCATCAAAGTAAAATTATCCCAATCAAGGTGCTGAGCTATTAGTGACTTAAATTGGCACTGAAGTTCTGAGTCCAACAGAGTTTATGTAACATCTAAGAGTGTTACTCCACATGCCTAGTAATTATAATCCCATCCCTGTGTTACCCTGGCAAAAGCGTGGTCCGAGGTCAAAGAAAAGATCGTTGGATAAATTTGACCAGAACTCCAAATTATACCATAGCGCAAAACAAACAACAAGAAAGAATCGCATTGTTTTTAAGTATTGTGGGACAGGAAACGAGAGCAAAGTTATCTTTAAGCACATGTGGATTTCAGAATAAAATGCTTGCAAATTACTCTGGTGATGTAATACCAGGAAACGAAATGAGCCTGTGTGTCTCAATGGTCTGGGAAATGTTCTTTATGCTTTTCTTTTGGAACACCTCCAGTGTGATATTCTCTCCATTTCATTGCAGGCTGCATCTGTCAAGATCCACCCTTTGTATGTTATGCTGCCTGGTACTCTCAGTGCTTCCTTTGCCTTCATGCTACCTGTTGCAACACCGCCAAATGCGATAGTGTTTTCCTATGGCCACATCCGTGTTTTGGATATGGTAAGATGATAATTGCCTGGTCTCTTATCTGAAGCTTTCCATTGCCTTTATCCTGAAATATGGTGAGAGTTTAATTTTCTTAGCTGAGTATTTCCAAAGTACCAGGAAGCTCTTATGGGCTGTAACTACCACCCGATGCCCCTCTCTTAAGCGGTGTTAATATCGCAATAAAGATTTGCATCTCTGAAGTAACAGTACCTTTCTCACAGGCTTTGGCAGACATATAGCCCAGCCCAACTGAAATTAAGAACTGACAAGTCATAAGTCTCTTAAACACCGAAGGGTTAAAATGCAGTCAGTGCTTTCCAGTCTTCTGGGGCTTTGGCGAGTGTAGCTGAAGCCCTGTTTCCACTGGAGCTGAAAGCAGAAGGTAACAATCAGTTGCCCTAGGCTCTGGTCCTCTGATTGCCTGCCAGACCACACAGTGCCAGGTTCCGTGCCGAACACCCAAACATTATTGGTTTTCTAACTGGAGACTTGAAGGGGGCAGAAGCTGTTCTTTAACTAATAAGAGGAACTTGTTGTACATGCCTTAAAGCTCCTAGGCTAGTTATATAGCAAAGTGTTCCAAGGCTTTGCACAGTGTGTTCCCTGGTATTTCCACCTAAGCAAGAAGATAGGGCAGTGGGTACAATGGCTATTTCTGTGATTTATTTGACCATGTGTCTTTCTTGTGTGTGTACAAATAGGCCTTGCTGCAATTTGCTGTGCTGGTGTTTGGTTATTGATGTTGGTTTGGACTTTTGTCCTCACAGGTTAGATCTGGAATAGTGATGAACATCATTGGAGTCTTCTGTGTCACACTGGCCATCAACACATGGGGAAGACCTATGTTTGAGCTGGACACATTCCCAACCTGGGCAAACACCACAACTAACCAGTGAGCAGTGAAGAATTCATGTGTTTGTTAAACAAGGAGAGGACCCTTAATACTACTCCCTATTGCCCGAAGCCCTATATAGAGTCTCATCACCACTTCAGACCGGGTGTCAGGTGTTTGCTACCTTACGGAAGTCACACATCAGTTCAGGCTTGAACCAACTCAAATTTATTCCGGTCATGCTGGAGCCAAAAGTGCTGTTTAATTACACAACCCTAAGGATTGTGTGTCTGGATCATAAGTATGATCAAGTGATCCGTTGTACCTCCAATCAAGGTCGAGATTTAGAATTTATTGAACTTTAAATAAAGAGAGGGCAGGCTGTTGTATCAAATGGTTTGAACTATCGTATCACTGGTATGTACTTGTAAATCATTAGCATTGAACACTGCACTCAGGCAGGGGCTGAAAATTCATTAACTATTACTTATATCCACAAGTCAGCAGCTGTACAGAGAAATCCATGTTGTCGCTTGTCTAGTGAAAGAAGGGATATGTTATGTTATGTTATGGTCAGGCCTCAGCCACGTGGTGGCATCCTTCTAAGTCAACATCCAACACATTTTCCATTGCCTTGTTTTCATTCACAAATCTCACTGCATTTAGACACCCTTATTGAGGGTTGAGACAGCGTAATTCCATGCTGGTCATGATTCAGCTGATGTCTTGGGCAATGATGAGTTAAGGCTGGCTTTGTGTTTCTTGCACTGTGGCACTGGTAGGGCCAGGAGCCTTTCCCTCTCTCAGCCACAGGATGTGGTTTCACATGCCAGCCAGTGTTTTGTTAGTGCCAGCCTGGAAATGACCGGTGGCCTATAGGACTTCATGCCTATTGTGAAAGTTCCTGGATTGGCCCCGATGTGCCTTACTAATTAACTGTGGAATTTTGGAGCGGAGACAAGGCATGAGAAAGGCTCTAACTGAAGGCCTTGTAAAAATGTAGGGGCCCAGAGATTAGGGCTTGTGCTGGCTGACTGCAATGGGAGTAGTCTTGTGTACTTTGGAATTCAGGTCCTGTGAGAAAAATGTTTTGTAGCACCTGTTTATGTCATTTCTGAAGCAGAAGTAGTCTACAGAAAGATTGGTGTTGGACTACATGTATTTTGTCAGTGGTACGTGGGTGCTTTTCATTCAGCCCTGGAGATGAAGTTGGGTGGGAGGTAAGGCAGTGTGTTACAGTGGAGAGATGTGTGGGCATGACCTGAGTTCTGCTCCCAGACATGCTGTGCAGCCTCATGCAAGTCACTTCACCTCTTTTTGCCTCAGTTTCCCCTCCTGAAGAAGATGTCATGGTACCTATCTACCTCACAAGGGTGTTGTGAGGACATAAGGGTCAAATTCTGCATCCATGGTGATTCCCCACCTCATGATAAGGAGTGCAAGGTAGAAGTTATAGAATCATAGAACTCTGGCCAGAAGATCTGTCCTCTAGCATACTAGTGTGTGCAGGATATTTAACAGTTTTGTTATTAATGTGAATGTTCTTTATGGAACTGGAAAAATAGTCACATTTTTGCGTTTAAAAGTGAGGAAAGTATTTATCCACAAAATGACCAGGTGCTTTTCTGAGCAGAAAACTACTTCAAGAATTATTTGATTTTTGTGCCTTTTATCTTCTGTGCTCTTTCAAGGTGCTGGGCACCATAAACTCTCCGCTGACTGTTGTTCCCAGGTGCCTCCAAGGGCACCCTGTCTACCCAGCTGGCTGCATGTGGTGCAGCCTCATACCTCTTCCGCGGAATGGTGGAGCATGTGGATAAACACTGTTCCACTTGCAGAGTCTGTCTAAGGAAGAGGCCAGTTCTAGTGCCAAGAAGTGGCTTGGTCACAGACATTTGTCACCACCTGAAGCTTATCATAGAAGATGATGAAGAAATTGAAACCAGGAACAGTTAAGCACCTTCTGTGCTTTGGCGGTCTCTACTTAATGCTGATTTGCATCCCTAGGTACGTAAATGCATTTGAGAAGGGGACTTTCTGCCTTCTGATGGACTTCACAGTATGAGGACATTTCACCACTGCCGGGTACCTCATGGTGCTTGCTCTTCACTGTTGCAAGTAGTATAGAGTGGAGCTTGCATGGATGGGTAACACTGAGCTTGCCTGTCACAATTCATGCAGATCAAAACTCCTCTAAAACCGGTTTCAGCTAAAAGCCGTAGGACAGACACTTCCCTGTCCCATTTGCAGAAAGGAATGTTCTGAAAAAGTGCCCTCATCTCAACTAGGGAAGAGCTTCCCTCTGTTGCTGTGCAAGTAGAAAACAAATGTTATTTTCATCAATGGTCACACAGGGTAATTTATTGACAGGAGTCAATACGGGGCAGGGGAACGTACATATGGGGTAATAAAGAATACTGGAATTTTTATAACTGTGGTGTATTTGATGTGTCACCTCTCTGTCCTGTTAATAGCAAATGTTTCTTTCTGAGACATTTTTATGATATCCTGTGATTGATCTGTATTTAATTTAAATGGGTGAGTTGCAGAATTAGAGCCTGGCAAATAAACAATTACTAGAACTGTCTCCTCTCTGGCATGGATTGTTTCCTGTGTAACACAGTGGACCACTTGTTTCTACATGAGCTTCCACTGTAGCATGGTATTGCTCCAATAAGATATGGGAGGGTACACACCATAGAGAATCAGTGCAAAGCAGAGATTTGGACACCACTTTAAGTACCTTCAGACCTGTATATCAATGGTTCCTCCTCTTTCCTCAGCTAAGTGATAACTCAAGTTTCCATCTTTGAAAATGGTCAGGTGGGACCAAATCAGGTGGCGTACCCTACAAGCTGTCTCATTCAAAAAGATTCTAAGAATCTAAGAAACGCAACTAGTTTTTAAGAATTAATTTTGTGCAAAGTCTCCAGTTTAACAGGCACAAACAGGCTTTTTTTCAGCATCAAGCATGCATGTCATCCTGTTCCAGTGCCCTAGGTAAATATATGTGTTATTTACAGTGGGTAATGCAAGGACAATTGCTTTGTTACTGGAGCTAGGTTACATCCCCTTCCAGCATTGCAGGATAAGTATCATGATAGATACTTGTCTTGCATGGCATTTATTTTTCTTCTCATTGAAGGGTTTCTGTTTTAGGTGCAAAAGTTGTGACGGTCTAAGGTAGCGGCATAAAGGAATCCCTTTGACCCCCACTTCAAAACATCCACCACCAGAGCCAACAGAGAACACGGGAGGATCTTCAGCGCGGACTTTGTCAGGATGGGTTACTCAGCCACACTGACCTAGCAGGCAGTTCCTGTTTTATCACATGTGGGCAGAGTATGATTCCTAGTGGTTAATGGGTATGTCAGCTGTCCAGCTGGCGTAACAGCAGGCAGTGCTGCCTATAAGGAGCTAAATTAATTCTTTCCTGTTTTCTGTTCACTCTTTACAGAATGTCCTTGACTTTTCCTTTCTTCTCTCAGAACACCAAGTTGCTAATACTGTTCATGCAAATGTTGAATGTCTCAAACCTGCAGAATCACGATATAGGCTGCTGTTATACAGGGTTTGCTCCTGATAGTTCATCTAGCTGTGTGCAGACTTACTCCCACAAAGTACTGGCTGTTTGGGAATGGTTACATATGTGTGCATGAGTTCGTGAATGACCACACTACAGGAGAACATACAAAGGGATGACAAAGGTGTTTCCTGCCTGTGTGTTGAACATCTAGAACTGTGGAGCAGAGAAGAAAAACCTTTCAGCATTCTCTATATGGTCTAGAAGTCACCAAGCTGAAAAAAGCACCCAGACAGAAATAGATTCAAGCTTAATGTGGATGCAAAAGTCATCCCCTTTTCTCTTAAGTACAAGTATGTTCTTCTTTGGCCTACTGTAGAGGTCTGTCTGAGCCCCAAGTTTGAAGAAGGGCTGTGTTATGCAGGTCACCTCTTTGGTTGGTGTCATCTGCTGAATTCATAGCGGGTGGTTCATTCCGGCTGAGTTCTGATCTCACTTGAACTCAGTCTTTGGTTTATTCAGGCTTTGTTTACCAGCTCAGGTGTGCTACCACTTGAAAGAGCAATAACCGGGTTGTAGCCAAAAAAACATTTGCTGACAATGTGTTGGAATTGGACAGTTGGTGAAAATCAGCCCAGAAAAAAAATAGATCACTGAATCAGTCTTAGCCAAAATCCAGCACTGACTCCTTAACACAAAAGCACCTCTTCCTTTTTAGTAATGACATATTGTATACAATTTTACATACTTTACACCTTTTTTTCCTAAATGTCTGTGCTAAATATGGAAATAAGTGGGTAGTAATGAATCCTGAACACTTGGATCAAGTGACAGATAGTTTTCACAATGTTTTCCCAGTGTGGGTGAATAAACATGTGACTTTGCTTGGTCTGGTTCTGTCACTGTGAGGTCTCCCACGCGTTTGTGCATTGCAGCACAATCCCGGCAGCCCATTACTGGACACTTGCTAGGCTTGGCATTTGTCTGCCTGATTTAAAGGCAGGATGCTGGTTTTCCTCTGTCCAGAAGAACCATCCCAGTGGCAGCTCTTCCGCACCAGATCAGACCTTCACTTTTATGTACCTTTGCTGGCCCCTTTGTGAAGAGTCTGTGGTATAAAGAGGACTCTGCCATGCATGACAGACTGCATCTGCTTTGCAAGATATGACTGAAGATGTTCCTGTCCTTGAGCAGAATCTCCCTGGGCCTGATGATCTTACACAGTTGTCAACTCTGCAGAAGTATTTCCAGAATACCACAGCTTGGTAGTGCCAATTGCTACAGGTGAATATTAATGACAAAACCAGCACAATGAATAATAGTGATGCTATCCAAAGCCTAAAAATAGTTTCTTAGGCTACCTAGTCTCATAACGCAGTTTCATTTAAATAACCATGATAGAAAAGCAGAGAAATTTGTCAAAAATTGGTATTGTAGAGGAGGGGGCTAGTTTTACTGTTTTATTCCTTACTAAGATTTATTCTTTACTAAGATTTTGGTTCTAACCTTTACTGTATAACTCTGTTGCTGTCCAGTTAGAGTTATTAGGGATAGATTTTATACCTCCTCTGGTCTTTATATCCTGCCAAGATTTTTCACCTGCAAAACTGGCAGGAGGCTTTTTCATGGACATTCATCTGGACAGCCATTAAAATCCAGCTTCTGCTATCAACAGAACACTCAAGGAAGAAAAAAGAAAGTTCCTAGAAGGTTGATGAGCATTTTTTTAAGACTTATATCTAGATATTGTTACCTAAAGATTTCTTAAAGATTTTCTGGACTCAGCATTTTACATCACTGTCTTGTAGCTAATAAACGACAACACGAAATGACCCTTTACTGAACTCTGGTGATATCGTTTGTTTCACAGGAAGGCATGCTTTGTGAGAGTTTCTTTTTGTTTGTTTGTGCCCATAACTCTTTTAAGGGCCAACCAGCCCCTTTAATTTTCAGACTGAGGTCTGTTGAAATCCTCACGTCTAGGAGCTCTTCAGTAGGGCTGTGGTGACTCTACCCAGCTGACAATCATTGTGTTTGGGCTATTAAGGCCAACTCCTTTTCTAATGCCAGCAAGTTCTGTGTGTGCTAGGCTTTGCTTATACATTTATATGTACATGTAAGTATTATATAGGTATTATACACATATAGATAAAGTGGGAGGAAGTTGTTCTGAGTGTTTCATGTGAGTCTAGATTGCTTAAGAGTAAGTGTATAAATTAGTCTGGGAAACAGTGTGAAAAGACTTGTGAAAGTATATATATTAAAGGGAGACAGTGTGAGCACAAAGCAAGAAGCCAGAAACTGGTTTATTAAGGCTTTTTTGGATTCCACTAGAACTTGAAGCAAGTTGCTTAACTTTTCTGTGTCAGTTTGAAATGTTGTATTTCATGCTTATCAACCTGTAAAACTAGTTAGAAAAATGTCCTGCTAATTCATGCATGAAGACAAAGATTAAATGATTTGCCTAACTAATGAATAAACTATGTTGCCAAAGTCTGTGGGTTCAATCAAATTGTATGAAATTTGCTGTGATTCTTGAAGTTCTACCTCTTTGAGTCATGTGGGAATCCCGACTTTTGTTGGAAGCAGTAAGTAAGCCTAAAGCTGTGACAGCATGGGAGGAAAGTCTTTGAATATCAGCTCTAAAGCCGCAAAAACCCAGAAGATAAGTAATAGGAAGTCACTGTTTCAGTTTTGAATTACTTAGTTTTAAATGCAGATTTGCAATTTTGAGGGCTTGGCTTGTGATTTTGTGCAGCAATTTGTGGTGCGAAGCAATACTGAGTCCATGCTGATAGAATGTGGCATTTCTTGTTTATTATGTCTCTTGTTCCCTGCTTTTCCCCTTGTTGTTAAATCCCTATGCCATTTGTTGTACTTGCACATGAATATAAGCCTAAAAAGTAAACTATATTTAACAACAGACAGTTTCTTTATCTTTTTGTAGTAGATTTCTCTCAAACGCTTTGTTATTTAATCTGTGGTTTAGCATTCCGGTGTAGTAACTGTGAACTCGATATGCTGAAAAGAATATACTTATTTACCCTCTACTTTTGCATGGCTAGTTAATACCTGTAGCTTTTCATGGTGAAGGAGAACCTGCTTCTTCCAGAGGGAAATTCTGAGGAATTTCTGTGTCCTATATGGAATAGAAGTAAGTACAGCCCTCACCATTCGGAGCCACAGAGTAAAAGGTAGGCAAACCCTGCTGCTCTGCGGTGATTAGGGACTGCTTAACAAGACGTTTGGTAGCTCTTTAAAAATAGAGCTGACTATACTGAAACTATTTTTTGCCCATTTAAGTTTTTCTGGAGCACTAAGTCAATAGTTGCCCATTCATTATGGTGTAAACATGCACTGTAGATTCTGGTCATAAGAAGGAGACTATTTCTTCTGTAAGAAAAAAGGTGTTATCCTTCCCGTGTTTACTTCAGTACTTTATTTACCCACGTGAAATTACTTGTTAGCCTTATTTGGCACACAGTTCTTCAATGAGTTTTCATAAACTGTTCCAGGTCAGAATGTGAGCCTCATTACAATGTTCATAAAACATTGTTTTTATAGACAAACCATATTCCTGAAAGAACCGAATGTTCCAGATACTAAAACTAGTTTGTTGTAATTTCATTTGTGAACTATTCTTTGTGAACAATAACATGGGTTGGGTCTTAGCAAATATTTTAGCAAGCCAGCTGAAGATCAAATTTTCCACCAGAAACAAAGTTAACAAAATCTTTCAATTAAAGAATTATTATTTCTGGAGCAACCATCTATTTTACTTCAATATTTTGTCTTGGCTATGCAGTCAAAAATCAGAAACCCAGGATTTTTTTGTGCATGTCACTAAGAACAGTTATCTTTCAACTGGGGAAAACAGAATTTCCTCTGAAAAAGAGGGGAGGGAGAGAGGGGCTGGACACAGGACACTTTAGCTCCTCTTTGAATAACAAAAGCTGGGGATAAAACAACATAAACTTTCCTGGGAGCATCCTCCCCACACACAACTGTCTTATGATGCCTCATTTCAGAGCTCACCTTCGACAGTTTTCATTCATATCCGCCTACAGATGTAAGTCAGATCAATACAGAGCAAATCTGAATATATCACCCTAGAACACTGAAAATACACAAGTTAAAATCAGCCCTCTAAGGGCTCATATTGGGGAATAGCTTCCCCCTTGTTTGAAGGGTGGTCAAATAGATAAATCTTGAAATTTTTGGCAGGTGATCTTGGCCCAGCTCTTCGAGGTTTGTGGGTTGTTTTTTTTTTTTTATTTTGGGGTGACTTAAATTGATGATGGCCAACATTCTGGGAGTTAATTAGGTGCAGGTGTCCTTCATGAAACACCTCTCGAGTCTTTGGTAATTTATATGTCTCACTGCAGCAGCTCTCCTAGCTGTGTGAGTTCCTCTACTACACTGCACTTGAATTGATCCATCAGTAGGTTGGAGTCTGCACAGTAAATTAAGGTCAGGGAAAAGGTCATGATTCTCTGCTTCCTGAGGAACGCTTAAGGAATGGGAATTACAAAGGGTAAGTACTTTGGGGTTTGTTTTTTTTTCTGCTGTAGCTTGGTGCCCTGTAACAGCAGGAGTCAAAATCATAGAACCGTAGAACCATTAACATTGGAAAAGACCTCTAAGATCATCAAGTCCAACCATCAACTAACACCACCATGACTCCTAAACTAGGCCCTGGAGTGCCACGTCTATACCTTTTTTGAATGCCTCCAGGGTTGACGACTCCACCACCTCTCTGGGCAGCCTGTTCCAATGCCTAACCACTCTTTCAGTAAAGAAGTTTTCCCTAATATCCAATCTAAACCTCCCCTGACGCAACTTGAGGCCATTTCCTCTTGTTCTGTCGCTAGTTGCTTGGGAGAAGAGTCCAACACCCGCTTCACTACAACCTCCCTTCAGGTAGTTGGAGAGAGCGATAAGGTCTCCCCTCAGCCTCCTCTTCTCCAGACTAAACAGCCCCAGTTCCCTCAGCCGCTCCTCATAAGACTTGTTCTCCAGACCCTTCCCCAGCCTCGTTGCCCTTCTCTGGACACGCTCCAGCACCTCAGTGTCCTTCTTGTACTGAGGGGCCCAAAACTGAACACAGTACTCGAGGTGCGGCCTCACCAGTGCCGAGTACAGGGGCACGATCACTTCCCTACTCCTGCTGGTCACACTATTCCTGATACAAGCCAGGATGCCGTTGGCCTTCTTGGCCACCTGGGCACACTGCCGGCTCATGTTCAGCCGGCTGTCAACCAGCACCCCCAGGTCCTTTTCCGCCGGGCAGCTTTCCAGCCACTCTTCCCCAAGCCTGTAGCGGTGCATGGGGTTGTTGTGACCAAAGTGCAGGACCCAGCACTTGGCCAGATCAGAAAAAGGTCCTAATAAATACTGGGAGGCATGAATGTCTATACTTATTAATGTTAGGCAGGTGAGAGCTCCAAGTTCATACAGTTTGTGAAGCATTTATAAAGCCTGTGTAGCGGGGTCACTGTAAATAGAAGACTGCACACTACAAAAACCTCTAGCAGTGAGAGTGCTGGAGCTGTTGCAGTATAGCTCCACCAGAAAGAGCCTGTAATAATGGGGTCTGGAAACCTCTTAACTAAGAGATTAAGCAAAGATGTACATGATGTCTGGAAAGCTGTGCTAACACCACTGCAATTCTTGCACTCAGAAGGTGGTGGCAAGCAATTTTAGGAATAAAGACTGCTTTGACTATTCTTCCAGAAATGGGGATAGCTTCCAGGAATAGTGCTGTCCAAAGTGTGGGCAGGACCCATGTTCCTCTCCTTTCTTGTCACTTCTGAATGCTCCTGATATAGGAGGTGCCTGTTCCCTGACTGGAAAGAACAATCTGTGAATAACATCTTCCGTCTACTAAACTGTTCTGCACAGGAGCTACTAAAGATTCAGCAGACTGTTTGGTGGCACTCATTAGGATAACTGTAGGTGAAAGACAACAGCAAAAAGTGTTGCTGAACAGCTATGATACCACGCAAGAAAATGGCAGAGCATCTGCCATGAGTATGCTGTGATTTAAGACAAAGCTTGGCAATAATTTCTTCATCTTCCTCTCTCTTTTCCAAACTGCTAAAATGAGCTTTTCTGTGCAAGGAATGGAGATGATGTTGGCATTTCCAGCAAAAGAAAATGGTATCTTTGAATACTGTTCCCAGCAATGTGGCCTTATTCTGTACTGTTTACCTGTAGGGAAGCAGGGATGACTCTTCTGCTCAGGAAACCTAGCATCTGAGGAATCACCATGGGCTTCAGAGGTGAATCCTAGGGGGAGGTTCAAGCTAGGTCACCAGATCATCCAGTGCATTTGGTAAATGCTGCTGAGGAGCAGCTCAGCTCCTGAATGCTCAGGCATTTAGCTATTCAGGTTGAGGAGCAGGAGGGTATGGGGCTGCATCTCCCCTCTTACAGGGTTTTAAGGTATAAAGCAAAATGATGGTGTTTGGTGGTTGTTTTCCCTTTGTGGAATTTGAGCTCTAAGTCCTCCTTACGATGAAAGGGCTGTTGAAGATCATTTACAAAGGACATATAGTCTGTTAGGAGATGGAGGTGGGCCCACAGATACATGAGGTGACACCCTGAACAGCTGTAAAAGAAAAAAAAAAAAGAGTTTTATGTGCTGGTCTCTAGCAGATGACTAAGTCAAGGTGTCAAAAGTCATGTACAATGGTCATAGAATCATAGAATCATAGAATCATTAAGGTTGGAAAAGACCTCTAAGATCATCAAGTCCAACCATCAACTAACACCACCACGACTCCTAAACTAGGCCCTGGAGTGCCACATCTACACCTTTTTTGAACGCCTCCAGGGTTGACGACTCCACCACCTCTCTGGGCAGCCTGTTCCAATGCCTAACCACTCTTTCAGTAAAGAAATTCTTCCTGATGTCCATGTCTATGTCACCACGGCCAGTAGTAATATTAGATCATCTGAGCACAATCAACTGATTCTTTGAGTATTTTTAAGGTTCTTCCAGTCTCCCGTGCCTTGGAGCTGGAGGACCAGGAATGCAGACAAGGGTGTCTCAGAGCCTGGCTTTGACTTCGGCAGAAGCTAAAATACTTATAATTTAACGTATTAGATTCACTGAACTGGAATTTTGTGGCAAATCAGCACCTCTGACTTGGTCTCTAGATGAGTGTATTCTACAACCAGTTTCCGAGGTCTCTACCAGTGCAAAATCAAGGGATTTGCCTCATGGTGAGGTTAACAGGGACTTCTCTCAGCACACGGTGTGATCATAGGGAGGTGTAGTCCAGGCTCGGTCCCTTGACAGAGAGGGATCCATAGACAGCAATAACAAGGCAGCATCCAGCCCATGATCAGAGTTACGTCCAACTCTGGTCCCTACAGCAGATTAGAGGAAACACAGCTTTTGCAGTTACACTGCCAGTGTATGTATCCAAATATTTCCAGAACCTACAGGCTGATTCCAGTCCAGTTTACTGGATGGGGAGAGAGTCTTGGGGTAATATGTATCTGCTGAGGAGAAAGAGACCTGGTTATGCCCTAACAATGAGAAAAGTTACAGAGAAACTCCACAAGAGAATTTTGATTACACAGAAATCACCACTAGAAATTTTGCATATAGGAATTCTGCTTCTTTAGTTCTAGTGCTCCCAGAATGACACTTCAAAAAAAAATTATTGCTATTTACTGTTCAAAATACTAGTTTTCAGACAAGATGCACAGATGATACTGTTGCAAAGCACCTAGGAAAAATGCTGTGAAGATACTGGATGGCTAGGCAGACATTCCTAGGAAACCAGGAGCTATAATATAGCACACTGAGGTATCTTAGAGGGGAGTGTGTTTACCCTTGTGTGGGGATAAGGACAAGAAAGAAAAGTAAGCAATACCCTGCAAGATCACCAAGACATTGAGCTGGGTGTAAAGTCAAGAGGTATGTCTCCAGTGAAATGAACAGTGCTCATGAGTAGGTGTCTATTAATATCCATCACAGGGTGTTCATTATGGAGATCATTGCTGCTTAGGGTGAAATAGTGCTTGTGATAAGAGCCTCTCTTTCTTTTTTGTCTTGCTAGCTTTAATGTTTACACTACATCAACATAGCATCTTCCAGTAATAATGTGGTAATTGTTCACCTGCTTAGAGATTGAGAAGAGCAGCACTGAATGGATTCAGCCAAATGATGAATCCATTATGGGGATTGAAAAGGGTGACTCTGAATCCCAGCTGAGCACTTATTCAACATGTACCCCTCTTCCCCTTTCTTTCTTAAAACTACCTCAGCTTCCTGGTGAAAAAGAATGAAGCTGATTGATTAAAATTATGTAAGTTGAGAATTATTTGGCTGGATTTTGTTTCTAGCACCACCAGATCTTCATGTCTGCAACAGCATTGAAACCAGTGGAGATACTCTTCAGCTAGCATATGCATACCTTTCTGTTTGGAAAGATCTTGGTGAAGGGAAAGTACATTAGGTGATCATCCCAGGATGCTCATCTTGCACTACAATTTTCAGCTTTTCCCTCTTGAATTTCCAAAGCAAATCTTATAGATGGGTTGATGATTGACCCAAAGCCCAGTTAAGGAAATGGAAAGTATTATATTGTTCTTAATATGCTCATGAGAAAGCAAAAATAACCTAGGATCAGATCCAGAGACTTTTTTTCCCCTTTTCTTTTTGCAATGGTTAAACTGGAGGACTGCAAGATCAGGCACCTCAGAAATTACAATTATAGTGACAGTTATAATTTCACACTTTTCTTAGTTGTAGTGTTCTATATAAAACTGTACATTTTAAAAAAAACTTGGGGTTTTTGTTTGTTGGATTTTTTTTTGTTTGGGGGTTGTTGTTGTTTTTGAACACAAAGTGGCCTAGGAAAAGGAATAGATTGAAAAAAAAGCAATAGGCTGTTTTAACTGAGCTAAGAAAAACAGCTAAGGAACAGAGATATTATTAATTGTAAGATATGAGCAGGGAACCAAGAGAGCTTGAAGAAACCATCCCAGAGAAACAGCATTTTTATGGCAATTAATCTCAAAATACTTTAATTCAAATTTTAACTTTGCAATGCAGAAAAAAAAAATTTAATGTAATGCAAGTGTGCAAGCAACATGTCAAGGTGTGCTTTATACTGTTGTGTAATTATTCATGAGCTCTAGGTTGTTTCATATTACTTAGGTTTATGTGTTACACATAATTCAAACATACTCTACTGTAGGCCTGGTATTCAACATTATGGGCCTTGCCTACAAGAGATATATTTAGATTTGCTCCCTAAGGAATTCAGCACTTTTGTTTGCCTGAATGCTGTATAATCTTGACTATAAGCACTGACAGGTTGGCTAGCATGCAGCTAAAGAGAGGGTTTATATTCTTGCCAAATATTTATATAGGCATCTGTGAAACTGTAACTATTTGTGCACCACCTTTGCAATGACCAAGAATTAAAGTTATTTTCATCATGAGTGGGTGAGTTTGTGGGTGAGTGTACAGAGTATTTCGAGTTTTACTTGCTGGTAGGAAGGAATCTCACTAATCATATTTTCATTATTGGAGACCATGCATTTCCAGCTCTCTTTTCTTTATCTATAAAAGTAACTGCAGTGCTATTTCTAGTATAGTTAGATGATCCTGTGCAAGAATAGGACAACAGGGGTGAGTTTTTTCTCCCCTCCTCTCCTGATTCTCAAGTCAGGCAGTTGAGATGGCGATATAAAAACTAGAAAGAAATTGTTTGGTTTTTCTATCTAGCCCCAATGATTTAATTAACACTACTCATTTTTATCAGAATTTTAATTCCTGGGATTTCATAGCTTTGACCCTTAGCTGACGTGAACTGGCAGGTTTGTATAAACTTCAGCTGCTCATCCAGTTTATACCTGGGGAAAGTTAGTCTTGAGTCTGAATCAGTATTGTACATCAGTATGGATTTTCATGCTCTGTTATCACTAGCATTAAAGTAGCACCTACAAGCCCAACATTTTGAAGTCTGGCTCTCCACATAATTAGTATTACTTGGTTTTGAGAACTTTGATTTGCCAAAGCCCCAGGTAAGTCTAAAGTTCCTTCAGATCTGAGCTTGCAGCTCAGGTTCCAGCATTTGGCCCATACAGTATTTTAGGGATGAGCAGGTTGAATGTTTTTGCTTGTCTACCATCAGCTTCCTTTCTCTAGACCATTATGCCAGCCCCCCCTTTCAAAACTTTTAGAAAGACCTGAGGTTTTGACCTCATTCACTACACAAGAACTCAGTCTCTGAGCTGTCAGAGAAGCTCTGTGCAATAGCCCCCTGTTGATTTCTGTTGTTCATGTCTGGAAATAGGAAAAGTGCAGCATTAACACTTGTGCCAGTTACAAAATCTACAAAAAAAACCCCACCTGCTAGTCTAGTATAGACAAATCCAAACAAACTAAAGCTGGACATCCAAAATTTACATTTACTCACAGTACCTCTGTGTGTGGCTCATCTGGCTCTTCAGCTTTTAGGCTGTATTGCAGGAAAAGGTTGCATTCTCAAGCCTCTGTTCTCAGCTGTAGTGCCAGGAAACTTCCTTATTTTTTTTAAATAAAAAAATACATTCCCATGTAAGGAATATGTTGCTGTGCCAGTTGGCAGAGCTGTTGGTCTATTCTTGTGATTATTAAGAAAAATGCCCTCACCTGTAGTCTATGTGAGCATACCTATTAGTTTCAGCACCAAATTAACTATTTGTTTCTTACTTGCTGAACACAGTCAAAATATAGTATAAATGGGATAATTTTTTCATTAATTCCGAATTCATGCCAATGATTTCCTTAGTTAATACATAATTCTTCCTGGTGTTTTCCCTACACCCTTCTGTTCAGTGCCACAGTAGAAGACCCTAAAAATGAAATGGCATAGAAAATTGATCAAACTACACTTTGGTCACAACAACCCCATGCAACGCTACAGGCTTGGGGAAGAGTGGCTGGAGAGCTGCCCGGCAGAAAAGGACCTGGGGGTGCTGGTTGACAGCCGGCTGAACATGAGCCGGCAGTGTGCCCAGGCGGCCAAGAAGGCCAACGGCATCCTGGCTTGTATCAGGAATAGTGTGACCAGCAGGAGTAGGGAAGTGATCGTGCCCCTGTACTCAGCACTGGTGAGGCCACACCTGGAATACTGTGTTCAGTTCATGTTCAGTTTTGGGCCCCTCAGTACAAGAAGGACACAGGTGCTGGAGCGTGTCCAGAGAAGGGCAACGAAGCTGGTGAAGGGTCTGGAGAACAGGTCTTATGAGGAGCGGCTGAGGGAACTGGAGCTGTTTAGCTTGGAGAAGAGGAGGCTGAGGGGAGACCTTATCGCTCTCTCCAACTACCTGAAAGGAGGTTGTAGTGAAGCGGGTGCTGGACTCTTCTCCCAAGTAACCAGCAATAGGACAAGAGGAAATGGCCTCAAGTTGAGTCGGGGGAGGTTTAGACTGGACATCAGGAAAAATTTCTTTACTGAAAGAGTGGTCAAGCATTGGAAGAGGCTGCCCAGAGAGGTGGGGGAGTCACCATCCCTGGAGGTGTTGAAAAAACATGTAGACGTGGCTCTCCAGGGCCTGGTTTAGGAGGCATGGGTTGGGTTGATGGTTGGACTTGATGATCTTAGAGGTCTTTTCCAACCTTAATGATTCTATGATTATTGGACTGTTATTGGAAAATTAAATAACTGTAACAGTAATCCAAAATATGATGGAAAATAAGTGAAATTATTCATATTTGCAACCCTTATAAAATAGGTAACATTCAGTTTATTGTTCTGCAAGCTTGCCTATGGATCTCAGACTTGGGAAGCTTTACATTCCTTCATTACTGGGGAATGAGTTTGTTTCTGGCCTGTTTGACATTTGACAGGATAAGAGTTCCTTCAGATCAGGCCCCATATACCCTGGCTCACTGCAGAATTCTTTCCTTAGAGCACCTTAAAAAGGGCTTCCAATGGCAAGCAATACCTTTGTGAAGATGTTCCTTGTAGACAATTGTTCTCAGGTTCAATGCATATCACTCCTGGCAAATGGCTGACCTCAAATTCATCTGCCTTCCAAACATTCTAAGAATAGAAAATTGATGTATTTTTAACCAACTTAAAGAAAAACATAAAATGTTTTCTGATAATTGACATTTAATCCTGAATTTATCTTTGCTTTCTAACGGGTTTTTTTTCTGAAGCTAGAGGACTACCACAGTCACATAAGTACACATTCCAGCGTCTGCAGTAAGCCACAGTCTTTTAAGTCTTTTTACACGATTTCACCAAATTTACAGCTCTGTTGGATGGTGTTTAACAGTCTTTGGATGAAGATTGTTCTACCGTGACTGCCATAGGCTGGCTTTTGAAATGCACATTACCTGCCAGCTTCTTGACCTCAAAAAAATAGAACTCAGTGAACAGTTAAGCCTTTAATTAAATATGTTCTGACAATTGTTTCAGTCACTGATAACTATGATCTTGTTTCTATTGAATTACAATTATAACATTGGAGTAAAAAAATTGCAGACTTTGTACTGGCTTGTTATAAATATAACATAATGCCTACTCTGTTCTCTGTTATTTAACCATATTTGAAGCAGGATACTCTCCAGCCTGCAGAATTCTGTCTTGCATTCTATGAGTAAAACCCTTTAAGATGTCATTATCCATGTCAATACAAGTTTGCACTCTATTTTAAATCAGATGGGTAAATGTATGAACAAAAGGGGATGTCTTGGGTTCCAAGCATTGGGTATAAAATACTTACTGTTCCACTTGATCAGTTTTCAATCATGAAGCCTTGCTAGATCTTCTTTTCTTTCTGATGCAAATGCACTATACTATGGTGTCATAGATAAACCCTTTGCAACATCTCACTTCCTCAGCGTCTGCCTTCAAGATCTAATATCACTTCAGAGGAGACTTTGTTTTCTCCTGTGTCTAATGGAGTCTTGGTGCCTTCACATCCCAGAAGTGGCTCCATTTAATGGCTGTGTCTCTATGCCAGTTCTAATGACATTATATTGTACTTAAACCATTCCATTACCTAAAAAGCATTATTGCCAGTGCAGTACTAATCAACATGACTAAAAAAGCCAGAACCTAGCCTATAGCTGCTAATATTCTCTGAAACCCATGAGTGTAAAATTTAAGCTTAAATAAGTGGAAGGCATATCCAGCTAGAAACTATAATTTTGTCAGTTACAAGTATCCAGTGTGGAAAACACTACAGGTGACTGGGATAGATGACTTTTAATTAAAAGATAATGGTTTCCACCCTTAAGCCCTCAGAAGCAACTTTGAATTGTCACAGACATGAACATGTGAGATCTTTATCTACAGGAGATATTTTGTTATCAATTTGAAATGGAACCTCCAAGTCCTCCAAAGAATCAAGTGCCTTTATAACACCTCAAACATTAAAGGAGAGGCCTTTTTTTGGCAAGATGGAGGATACTTCGTTTAATATTAAAAAGAAGTCCAAAGTTCTGTGTGGCAGTTGGAAAAAGAGGTTGAAATCCAGACATTGAGATCAAACAATTAATGATAGTAGAAGCATCATGTTATTTCATGGACCTGGAAAGACCTTTCGGTATCCTGGTGTCTGTGGTTTTCCTAAATATAGCATTTACAAAGACATGTCACAAACTTGATTTTGTTGTCACTTTGCTACTATCTGTAATTACTCCTGCAGCCATGTGTCATTTTTTGAATGTTGTTTTCAACTTTCAACAGCTTAATTTCCTTAAGGTAGAAAACATATCTCATTTATTTCTGTTTGTTAGATAACATATCTGTGTTTTCTATATAAATCCACTATAATTTTAGCATACTCTGTCAAAGTGTCTCAGAAAAAAATAAGGTTCCAGAAACAGTTTTTAGACAGACAACAACAGTGATGGCAGTCTAGTCCCCATAAAAGGAGAAACTGAGGCAGCGATGTTGTCCTGGTTTCACAACAATATGGAAAATTCCTGGCTCACTGTCATGTGTGTTAACACATACTCTGAAAGTTTGACTCAACTGATATTTAAAAGCAGAAAAAAATTCCAACTTTTCCTAGAGAATGTTCTTAGTTATTATACTATGACCCTGACTTTCAATTTTGTTCCTAGTTTTGATGGCCAAGAATTGAGATGTTTGACTTAACTCTGGCAAACCTACATAGCAATTTATTCCTGTGACCAATCCTTTTTTAGGATTCTCTCCTCTGAAGTCAGTCTTGGGAGAGAAATCACATTCCAGAATAGCAATGCAGACACGTGGGATCTGTTTGATCTCTGCTTTTAGCCCAAAGTCTGTGTTTACTGGGGAGTGACTTGTTATGTTTTGATATAGTAATGGTAGTATTCCACAACCACTAAAACCTTGTCTAAAAAAAGCAACCCTATTTTATTAAGAAAAACTATGCATAAATCCCTTTTAGATGGTTTTTGTAACCCAATTCCCAGGAAAAAAAAAGTCATACTGCATAGGACAAGACAGTATTATAGAAAATTGCTAACTAAGATGCTGAAAATAGTTGAACAAATGAAAATAGCAAATAACTTAAAAAAAAAAAGGAAAAAAAAATCAGTCAGGTTTTAGGTAAGTCTGTATACAGTGTACTGCTGCACACGTGCTTAATAATACAATTGTCATAGCAGTGAACCTAAGCTAGCTTGACAGTGCTAAACCGTTGGGGCTTTTGTTTCAGCCAAGTTCTGAAAATTTAGTATGTAACACCAGGCAGAACTGCAACTTCTGGAATAAATTTACAACCTCAGAAGCTGGGCTCCTCTCCAGGGTGCTGATGCAACAGTGCACCTCTGCTCTGCGCTCCTGGAGCATTTGTTTATTAACGGGTTTCACTCACACAATTTTTTTAATGAATGAAGAATTAAGTGCAGAGGTTGACTGAAATCTACTTGGCTCATTGTAAAGTTGCTATGAAAAACAAAACAAAGTCCAAGCTCAAATCTCTGTCCAATATGCAGAAAGGAAAAAAAAAAATCAAAACATAGTTTAGTATTTTAGGGTTGAGACTCTCCTTTCCATTTACTTCTGCTCTGGAAGCGATCAACAATGGCTTGTCTAGCACAAAGTTAAAATGAATGTTCTGCAAATACAAACACAAGATCATCCTCTCTTTATCCTTCCCAGCTCAAGCATTTATCTATCTATCTGGGAGGGGGGAAACACCATAACTAGAACATTGACGCAAAAGCTACCTTCTAATGGAATTGGAACTGAACTGCCTATATGGTAAAAGCTCCCTTACATGACAGAATAAATCATTACTCCAACATTAATTTTCTTCAAAAGGTTGTTTACTCACACTGTACATCACTAAATCTGTGATGTTAGAGCATGAATAGTTCCGATCTGGAACACACGGTCTTCTTGAGAAACCTGGAGGATTGATGACTCGCTAATGGCAGCAATGATAAAAACATAAATGCAAAGATCTATGGCCAAAAAATGAGCCCTTCAAGCCATGTCACTCTCTCCCAGAAGAGCAACAACAGTGCCAGGGGAGTAGAATGGAAAATTCTAGCCTTGAGATATTCATTGTGTATGTAAGGCAGACTACTCTCTAGGTAAAGACTCCGTCTAGAGACAAACCTTCCTACACTGAGAGGGGTCTCTAACATGAGCTCAGCTAGAGTTTTAGACATTATAAAACCTCCGCAGAAAAACAGATTTCATAAGTTCTGCTGTTCATGGATTTACTTGACTGATTTTCATTTCTGTTGGCACATCCTAGTTCTAATAAAATTATTTTTTAAATCACTTATATTGAATTCTAACTTAAAATATTTTGCACAGTTAGAAAAGCAGTAACCTCTTAATATAGATCATAAAGAGACCAAAATGTCAAATAATCATTTCTGTTTGATTTTTAAGTACAAAGCACTTGTTTTATATCATAAGCACCAAATTGCTTACTGAAATGAGCAGTTCTTGAGGTTTGTCCTCCAACCAACTTTGCAATGTCTCAGTCCAAAGTGATTCCACATTTGGAAAAAGACTTCTGCAGCCATTTTATAACAAGTCCATCACTTCTGGAAGATCAGTTGCATTTAATCTGCCAATCTCCTCCAGAAATTCTGTTGCTATTGCTCTGGGGCAGTACAGAACTCTGAGAAATGCACTCTTAAAATGTCCTCCTTACTCGTCTACCAGAGGATAGGTCACATGGCTGCTTTATAATATCTGGAAAACATTGACAAAATGCTAACCTTTCCAGCCATATTACTGGTAGAAGGACTATTCTTTTTTTGGTTAGGAAACAAGCCTATAAAATGGAGTAGTATGGATGTTGTCTTTATGCCTACACTGGATCCCATTGGAACCAGCATTGCATATGTGACTTTTTTTTCCAGACGGTGAAAGCTTGTGCATTTTTGGAGACTGCTACATAAAGGTGGCAAGTAAAGTGTTCAGAGGTTCATTTGTTTTGCTTGCAAAGTTTTCAGAGTGACGTGATTGATGTAAAACTGAACTTTAGTTGTTTACAAATACACTGGAGTTTGTACTTTGATTTCCGAGTACTTTGATTTTTGACTTCTGCCGCTTTAAAATTTGCAGTGAGCTGCAGCAGACCACAGGACAGCAGAGCAACTTGGAAAGGGAGGAATTCTTCCGGTACTATACTCAGTCTGGGTTTTTATTTGGATATTGAAATCTCTGAATATTCTTTCAAACTACAGATACTATATGCCCTGCTACTTAAAACCGACAGGAGGTATTCCCTTACCTACAGCGGTAAATGGACGATGCGTGTTACGCGCGAACTCCGAATTGCTGTGTCTTATCTACGTGTTTCTGTGTCATATTGTTGTGGGGAAAATACTCCCTCTGAGCAGAGTACGTTTCCCTCATGAAACTGATGGAACTAATTTTGTAGGAAACCGAAAATTTACAATAATCGGCATTTGTCTAGGGGATGTTATATCGGTATCTAAAAGCGAATGCAGCATGAGGAATCCTGTCATCGTACGTTTGAGAATGACGAATGAAAATTTTCACGAGGAGCTCCCTCTACCACGGGAAAGCTGCAGTGCCTGAGGAGAAGGCAGCACCAGGCGCCTCGCTCCCGCTCTCCCCGCTCTCCGCTGACGGAGTACGCGGCTCCGGGGTCCGCTCCCAGCGGCCTTCACCGCTGCTCCCGCCGGAGGACCGCAAACGCAGGCGGC
>WAAD01037810.1:517114-529523 GCA_013389945.1 Fregata magnificens
GGGGCGCCAGGTGGGTCGGCCGCCGGGCTCCGACTTGCGGGCGGCTGGAGGGGGGTCGCACCGCGGGGGAGTCCCCTTCGCGGGGGGCGCGTCGTGAGCAAAACCTGCACGGCCAGACCGGCGTCCGGCCTCCGAGTCGTGAGAGGCCAGGAGAGGGCTGCAGGCAGCAGAGCTAAGGAGCAGAGGCAAAGCCTGTAATTCAGTCGCGACAGAGAGTTTTAACAGCGTTATGCGCTGCATCCTGCTCGGTTTTTAATTCTCAGAGGCAGATGAAGGAGACGTACGTTTCTGGCTGTCTCCACGCATTGCTTTTATTTTAAATCCTTCTCTGTGAAGAAGTTTAGGTGTGAGCATGCCCTTGATCTGTTTTCCTTTGACACTAACATTTTTTGTACGGACCCAGCTGCCTTGAGCATTGCCTTAGGCTATCTTGCTAGTCTGTTTTCTTCTCGTTGCAGTAGACTATTTCCCTTTCAGGTAAGTAATAGCTATAAAAGTTCTGCGGCAGTCTTACGGTTCATAGTGTGCGCCTCATCGTCTCTTCCTGGGGGTGTATAAAAGAAGGATATAAATTGTAAAATTTGTCTTAATTGGCGAGATTGTTCTCTCCATTTTGTGTACGGCCTGTGTGAGTACACATGATGGGTTTTCCATTTCTACATGCCTCCTCAGGTTGGTTCTCTCTCTGTTATTCACGTCAGACCTGGGATTGCTTTTGAGAGGCAGAAATAATGTATGATTCTTCTTATGTTCATAGTTGTAAGCAAAGGACAAATAACTGGATTTTCAGCATCAAGCCAATGTGATGGGACCAAGCAAGCCAGCTATGTCTGATGCTACATTTGCATTCACCACCCAGCTACACAGGAATGAAGCAAAGGCTTTACAAACACAGGTATTATTTGACTTCTGCAGCGATGCTGAATTGGTTTTCATTTGTGATCGTTACAAAAAGATGATTATGACCCATTTCCTGAGACAGCCCACTAGTGAGTGTCAAATCTTCATACTTGCTTTCATGATGCTGTCATACATAATCTTGACACTCTCCTTTTGTAAGGGTACGGATCAGAAACTCCAGCTGTAAATGTTATTTACCTGTCTGTTGTAGTTTAATCCCAGTAGGCAGCTAAGCACACAGCTGTTCGTTCGCTTTCCCCCAGTGGGATGGGGAATACAACGGAAGGGTAAAAGTGTGAAAACTTGTGGGTTGAGGTAAAGACAGTTTAATAGGTAAAGCAAAAGCTGCGCACACAAGCAAAGCACAATAAGAAATTCATTCACTACATCCCATCAGCAGGCAGGTGTTTAGCCATTTCCGCAGCTTCATCATGTGTAACGGTGACTTGGGAAAACAAAACGCCGTAACTCCAAACATCCCCCCCTTCCTCCTCCTTCCCCACAGCTTTTATGGCTGAGCATGACATCATATGGTGTGGAATATCCCTTGGGTCAGTTGGGGTCCGCTGTCCCGGCTGTGTCCCCTCCCAACTCCTTGTGCCCCCCTAGCCTGCTCGCTGGTGGGGTGGGGTGAGAAGCAGAAAAGGCCTTGACTCTGTGTAAGCACTGCTTAGCAGTAACTAAAACATCCCTGTGTTATCGACAGTTTTCATCACAGATCTAAAACATAGCCCCATACGAGCTACTATGAGGAAATTTAACTCTATCCCAGTCTAAACCAATACACTATCTTAACCTCTTACTTTACTACATGGAAACAGAACCTAGAAACTTTATTCTGGTACCCTGTTTCAGCTTTCCATTTCTCCTTCATCATTTCTCCTCCTGTTACCTTTATGAATTTAGTAATGTCGTACTAAATCAGTATGATATAATCATACCCATTTATATTACTAATGTTAATTGCTGTTATAACTCATTAATTTCATTGTCAGAACTCTTACAAAAAATCTTTATAAGGGCGTTCATTGTCCATTGCCCAGTCACTTTGGAGCAGATTTTTCAATGTGTGTACCCTCCCTAAGGTGCCCACCCTAAGTTGCAGATAAGTGCCTAATGTTATTTACAAATTGATCTAAATGCTTAATTCAAGATAATTTTGAATACTGGCATTTGTCTGAGTGGACGGAATGCCTTGCATACATTGAAAAAGTACCATCATAACCGAATGCATTCTAATATGAAAGAACATCCATCTTCCTTACTGTTATACACTAGAGGTACATCACCTGTTTAAAGTGTTCTCTGTAACATCAGCTTTTTTTTACCCTTTGGAACAGCTCCAGTTTAATAGAAACGTTCCTGCAGTTCCAGAGAACTTGGCTCTCAGATTCTCTAACCCCCGTCCAATTATAATAGAAAAACTGAAGGCATCCAATGGCCAGAGAAATCTAGCTGGAAGTGAGGACCCCAGCATAAGAAGCTCTGGCATGTTTTCAGTGGTATCTGAAGAGAGACTAAAATTGGCTATTCAGCTAGCCAAAAGGGACATAAAACGAAGACACCTCGAAGAGCAGGTGAAACAGCGAGTGTTTGGAGATGCTGTCAATAAACCATTGTTGGCCCAGAAGTCACAACAGCAGAAGACTGAAGTATTTGAAAGTCCAGAAAATAAAAATGCACTGAAGTCTCAAACTCATTTGAAATATCAGCAGAAACTTGGTCAGCCTTCCAAAGTGGAGACTACCACCTCTGGCGCTAAAGTTTATCTCTACGCACAAAATGAGGGACAGCTACTACCACCTGTTTTGGACTCTTCACCCACCCATGACACAGGGCCAGACCCCAAGCCAAATGTAAACAAAAAAGAAGATAAAAATGTGCAGGAAGTCCGACGGCTGCAAAAGGAATTGAGGAGTTATGTCCAGAAAATTGAAGAACTGACTAAAAAAGGTGTAAGACTGAACAACAGTTATGTTTTATAAATGTAGAGTAGTTTGTTGATTTGTTTTTCTTTCTGTTTTCTGGCTTGGATTAGAATCCGTATTTAGTTCTGGATTTTTGAGAACCATCTACTTTTTTCAAAAGTAGATAAAAGCTAGAATGGCTAGCCAGTTTAAGCAGTAGCAGGATTTAATATCTCTGAGTGTTTGTCGTGAGTTCCAGTCCAACCTACAATGATAGTAAATTAGTGGTAGGCTATTTAATAACATGGGTGAAAAAATATTGGTGTCTGTAGGCCTATTGACTAGATATTCAGACTGCAAAAACCAGTATCATAATTAACCACATTCTTATCAGTGATGAGAAAGGGGGCAACAGCTGGTAATTTATGGCTATGCAGTAGCTTTCTGCTTTCTGCTTTCTGACACTGTTGTGGGCTAACCCTGGCCGGCAGCGAAGCGCCACATGCTTGTGCTCATTTCCCCCCTGGCGGGATGAGGGAGAGAGTAGAAAGATTAAAAGCAAGAAAACTTACTGCTTGAGATAAGGATAGTTTAGCAAGGGAAGGAAAGAGAAAGAAGAAAGAAAAAAACCAAAACAAGTGACGCAAAGGCAATCACTCACTGCCTTCCACAAGTAGACCCAATGCCCAGCCAATTTGTGAGCAATGGCTACCTTCTCCCCAAAATTTCCATTTTTTTATTGCTGAGCATGGCATGGAATATCCCTTTGGTCAGTTGGAGTCAGCTGTCCTGGCTGTGTCCTCTCCCAGCTTCTTGCACATTCCCAGCCTATGCACTGGCAGGGCATAGTTGAAAAAAAGAGAAGGCCTTAGTGCTGTGCAAGTACTGCTCAGTGATAGCCAAAACACCGGAGAGTTATCAACACTATTTTAGGCATAAATCCAAAAAAGCACCATACTGGTGACTGTGAAGAAAACTAGCTCCATCCCAGCCAGCCCCAGTATACACTGCACTGGTTCTTTTGTAATAACTAGCCGGAGGTTTAACTGTTCCTAACTTTGAGTGCTTTACCTGCAACTTTGTCATAAAACTAAGGGGTCACATGTGATTTTTGTAAGCTATAACTAATAAGCTATATTGTATAAGAATGTTTAGTCAAATTCTGAACAGAAATATGATGTAGAGTTAAAATAACTAGCTTGCATTACTGTTCAAGGGAGCCCTGCAAAATATATGATACATTGTGTATTGGTTCTGCATGAAGGAGGCTTATTGCTAAATTATGTTTGATATCATGGCTTAATAGGGATTTTCACAGGTTAAATTAAGACATAAAACTTTACATTTCATGCTTTTTAGGGAGAGAGAGAGAAATTTTAGATCCTGATGAAGAGCAACGAGTTTGTACTAGAAGACAGAAACAAGCTGCACGGTCAGCTCGGATGCTGTATGTACTCCAGCAACAGGTAGGAACCAACATTTTAAATTGGGATATACAGTTTATTGTGATGAATTTGACAGAAATTAACTGAAACAAGAGAAATTCGATTGGGTTGTCTCTGAACTTCAGTGGCATTCTAGTTTAAATCTGAACGGTGTGATTAATTTCTCTCATGACTGGACAGAGAGATGAGCATCACCATTGGAAAAATTGGACTTTCACTCAGACGTTACAGTGAAGATTAATTGTTCATTTATAGACATGGAGCTAATTCTGACTGACTTTCCCCTCTCCCCCTCCTTTCTTGATAAACAGGTAAAGGAAATTCAGGATGATTTAGAGAAACTGAGTCCTCATAAAATCAAACATACTAAAAAGGTAAGATGTAATTATTCTTGAAGCTGTAACTTATTGACAGAAAGTTTTCTAGCTAATTGAGTTTGATTGTCTAGGGTACACCTAAGCCCTCTCCAGAAGGGACATTTTCTTTGTGTCTTGCACCTTTCATCTCATTCTCACAGAAATATGTCTCACTTGGTCTGATACTGCCCTTGCTGCTTCCCTCTTCTCCTCAGTTCTTACCTCTCTACAGTAAACTGGAGAGGAAGGCTGTTGGTCTTCTCCTTTTATGTGGCTTCCAATTCCTTCTTCATTCCACTTCCTTTTCTGAATAGCACTGCATTCTACTCTTGACTACTTTTTTTAACTTCCTGTTGATGTCACTCAGTCTATCAGCCTCCTTTCTGATTTTCTTCTCTGCCCAGCATCTTTCAGAAAGATAGTACTGACATCATGCCTACTGTTTGGCCAATATTGTCCTGTTGTTTTCCTGCACTTTTCCATCACTTGTATTTTCTTCTGTAACAAAAACTTGAGGATGGAGAATGTTCTATGTTTGTGCAATTGTTGCATGTTAGGGTCAAGCCCGTGACTACAGTACTCTGTTGGCATAGGTAGTAGCAACATCAGAATATCTTATAACCAGGCTAGTTCATCTGAAGCTAGCGTGATACTTGATATGAGTTCTGTTGTGTAGTAACTTCAGTAGATTACTTAAATGCCTGTTTTATTTTGTCTCACAAATGGCCTCATATCCATCAGAATTATCCCAAGCCTGAGTGTTTCTCCTTGAAATTTTGTCAACAATTCTTTGAATAGTATCAGTATTCATAGAAACTATAGCTATTAAAGCATTTATTTTTCATGTTTCCAGTCTCGAGCAGTATCCAGATTGGCAGCAGCACACAGAGGAGCTGTACGAGCCTTGCAGGCATTTGCCAATCAGTTTACAGATCAAACGGAGCAGCAGATTCCTTCCCACTACAAGGAACTGGGCAGCCTCATTCGACAACTGTCTCTCTGTTCTGCCAAATTAGAAGTGGATTCTTCCATTTCTGACATTATCATAGATATTTTGCTGCAAGTTGAGGTAGGAAAAAACATTTAGTTTTTGCTGAGGCGGAAAAAACGTAGTGAAATACGAGACTGCAAACTATATTGTGTATTCGTGAAATGGCAGAATATCTTACTGTTTGGTTTTTTTTTTAAAGGCCATATTTTCTAATGTATAAATATTTTTCTAACGTTCCTAAATAATGGTGGTCTAAACCAGAGTTGCATCCTAAACATGGAAGCTACCTGCTGCTGTTCTTGTTAATGCTGTTCCTGTCTTTATTGGCTTTCCTGGTAGAATGAGGACTGGTAGTGATAGTGGTAACAAAGCACCAGTTTCTGATTCGTTTGCCATTTTCAGGACTGAAAGAATTGCATTTTATACATTGGTGTAAGTTACTTGTTTATTGTTTTGTGATGCATGCTTTAGTCATCAGGATTAGTGATGAGCATCTGAGCCTTACACATGGTGGTGGGTGCAGAATTGTCCAGGCAGACGACAAAGTTGTAGCTACAAGAGTTACTTAAGCTCTGTGCCCTTCAAATGACTTTTGTTAGTGATATCTGATGTCTTAAAACATGTTGTTCGTGTAATAGAAAAGTTCTGATTCACACTTCCTGCTGCAGTTCCTACCTACAAGATTTTTTTTTTAAGTAAGAACTTATGTAACCTGAACTATTATGAAACCAGTATTTAATTAATTTGAGTAAAAGCAACTGATACAGTAGCCATAAGATATTTTATTTTCCTTAAAATATTGTTCTAACTGTAAGAACTGTATTTTTATTTTTACTGTTCTGAACTCTTATGAGAACAGTAACAGTGCTGACTGCCTGGGAACAGGAAAGGAGGTAGAATTGTTTAAATTTGGACTTAGCATTGGAAGAACTGTCTGTCTGTCTTACCATAGTCCTGTGAGCGTTTTTTTTTTTTTTTTTTGGTCTGTAGTCTTTGTGTCCATTTCTCTTTGAACATGCTGTAAGCAGATAATTTGCTGGAGTGAATTGTAAATACAAAAATGCAAGCCTTTTCTGTAAGATTTAAGTTAATAATATGAAGAAGCTTCTGCATGAACAAGCTGTCAGGAATAATCAGTACCACAAAAACCAAAACCACACCAAAAAAGTTCCAACTACTTATAATCTCTTGAATTTGCTTCTCATTATTACATCAGGTTTACTGAGAGGGTAATTGAAATTCTAAATACTTGGTGCAGGATCTGGATTCACTGCTGGAAAAGAAACAAACACCCAAAAAAGTGAAGAAATGTATTTCAGCATCTCAGGGCAAATCTCCAAGGAACACTGAGACATTTCCAGCCAGAAAGCAGCTTACATCTCCAAAAGGAGAAAAAAAACCTCTCATCTTAAAGGGACAGCACAGACAAGAACCTCCAGCTGCCAGGAGTCTCTTGACTGGTTTGTATTTGGAATTATTAAATACATTTTTATCAGTTAACTTTACCATGTGCAGTTCAATTTTGTAGTATGTTACGTATTGTTGGTCAGAAGTGTGTAACAGCCCGTACATAGTTATCAGATTCACATAGCCTTGTTATGTATTTTTTCAGCTGTTCCCCTGAGACCTGCAGGTTTATATGCCTCTTTATAACTATATTATTATTATCATCATGTTCCTTCTATTTTTGTCCATTTCTTTTACTGTGGGCTACACTTGGATTGTTTTTCTGCAGTGTACACCTAAATGGCAGTTTACAAGTTGACATTAATGGTGCATACAGAACACTGCCAAATATCTACCTAGATAATACTGTATAAATATATTATTTTCGAATGCAAAGTCACTAACTGTTAGCAAATCTCCAACAAAGCTATCATTGTTTAACTGTTTACAGTGAAAAGATACACTGAAGCCGTGGCTCAGAATTTCCTTGGTTTGTGCAGTTTATCTACTTTTGAGAGGGGTGGCTGTTTCATTCTTGCCAGTTCATTAATGTTAATGTCTTCTGCACAGTGATCACAGGTTCAGTACCTAGAGACACGTTAACTGATAGTTAAGCTGAAGACTGGGTTTTTTCACTACTAGTTCACCATGCAGCCTTTGGGAATTGGTTTACTTTATTGTTCTTTTACTTCATATATGAAAGGAAATGGGCTTTATTCTTTCTCAAGGTGTTGTGAGATAAATTTACCACCTGAAGTATTTTGACACCTCACAAAAGTCATTATAGACATTATTATATAACCTGTATTAATTGTTTTTCTTCTTTAGGGTGTCTTTCTCATACCTCATACTGTTTTTTTACTAGAATAGTAAGTATTCCTTTCTACCCCTAGGTAAGGGCGAGAACAATTCTATGTGACGAAGTCATCTTTGGCAGTCAAGACAGACAGTATATTGACAAGCATCTAATGGTTTCCTTGTGTCTTGCTGCCTAAAAAAGAATGTTTTGTTGTCACTGCCCAGACCTCGTATGGCTATTACTACGAAAAGGCTTTCCCATAATTTTCATATATATGTGTATTTTCAAATATCTATATACATATAAATATGTATATGCACACAAAACCCAAAATCTCCTGTTCATTGAAACAGTGTAAGAAAGACAATTTATTTAATACTTGTCAGGAAATACAAGGGTGGGGTTTTTTTCTTTTTTTTATTTGATTTTTTTTTTTAATTATGGTAGAGCTTAAAAGTTCATGTTTAGGTATACCTAGCATAACAGAAATATCAAATGTAGAAATAAAGGTGATTCTTGCCCCTTTCAACTTAGAGTTGAAAGTTTATTTATTATTTTTGATACAGATAAACATTGACATGTTGCAAATATTTCAGCAGTTCAGAAGGCAAACAGTTGTGCTCATATATTGCACAATAAATTCCGAGAAGAAAATGACCCACCTACTCCAGAGAGCAATGCCACTTTACAAGGAAGCATAGACGCATTGGTGAGAGCTAGAGCTGTAAAAAAAGATCCCATCCTTGAAAGTGGCCCTTTGAAGAAGAAAGGCGTGTTATTACCTGCAAAATCACAGGTATGGAAGTGATGAAAGAATTTATGCTTTCTTCTGCTTGTCCTCTGGGATTTGTCATATAATGTAAGACACTGTCGAGCTTTGCACTTCCTCACAATTTTTTTATTCTGAGCTAGGAGGCATAGGGGGATAAACTATGTCATCTGGGTACGTTATTTCTAGTGGTTATGACTATTTCATCAAATGTTTTTTGAAAGTAGTGTTATTGTTCCTTGGAAACGCACTGTACAACTAGAAACAATGAATAACAGAATTAGCAAGGAAGACTTTCACCGGAACTAGTTTTGTGTTTGAAATTAGCATGCTTATTTTTCAACTTGAAATTAAAGCTGAAATATTTTCCTCGTATTGGTCATCCTCTGTCATGAAAAATGCACTCAGCAGTAACGTTGTGCTAAAGCTAATGTTAGTAGGAGGATATAGGTTAAGCAGATTTACTTCATTGATAACAGAAATTATAAAACTTCCCACTACAAATTCTGATTTCTGGTAAGTCCTTCTTGCAACCAGCAAGAGGCTTCTGTAATGCAAACAAATGAGTTCTTTAAAGAATATTTCAAAGTGCTAAATTTTGCAAATAGTTGGGGGTTTTTATTAAATGCTTTTTGTCCCCTTCCTCAGAGTATCACCTTCAGCTTGAAAAGTCAGATCTGATGCAGTAACATAGATGTATGCATATGTAACTTTTACTGCTTCCCATATTTATCTGTCAGTGAGGATTGTGAGCAGGAAGGTTAAGTATTTCAATAACTCATACTGAGGGGACTAGTCTTAAGTGTCCTTGTAGCAAATACAAATATGGCAATATTATAATTTCATGGCTGAATAAAATGTTACCTTGGAAACCTTCTATCCGGATTTATTAAGAGTTAACATAGAGTCTAATTCTGAAAATTTAAAAAAAAGTTTTTCCCCATGAGGAGCAACGTTGGAAAAATTGGAACTGTTTGCAGAAATAATAGTTGCAAGATTAAGCATATGCTCTCTTCAGGCACAGTTGTACTTCCCTTTAAATCAGTTGTAAAACCTCCACATGTGTCAACTGTGCAACAAAGCCAGCAGGCATGACTTCAAGACAAATTCTGAAGCAGAATGCAAAATACTTTAAAAATTCAACAACTGGAATATATGTTTTTAATGTGATTGTGTTAATTTTAAGGGAATGCCGAAATCTCTAAAATCAAGACGGGTACAGCCTCAAGGAAAGCATGCCCGATTTCAAGACACAACTATAGCTTTCCAGCTAAAAGAGAACAAACGACTTGTTAAGGAGAGCAGAATACCCTGTGTGCCTCCAAACCCGACATCTCCACCTGTTTCACCTAAGCGGTATGTTCACAGTCCAGTGGCACCCGTCTTTACCCTGCTTTCCTGGGGAAATACTGCTGTATCTGTACTAGTAAATAGGATGGATTTGGTCTGGCTGTCAGACCATGAAGGCAAGTGGCACAGCACAGCTCGCTACCGGACAGTTGTGCTCTTTTCCCACTCAGCACAAAGTGACCTCGTTCATACAGCCTGGGAAGAGCCGTTGCTTTATGCTTTTTCCTGGATCAGGTCCAAGTATTGTCTGGGAGTCACAGGCCAAACTGCTAGGCAGGGCATTGACAAAATACACAGTATGCAGAATGAATATTCACAGCACTGCATTAAGAAGGTAAATATTATCTCCCTGTTCCAGAAGGACAAAATATATATCTTTGTCCTAGCCAGTAACAGAGCACAGGTTTGTTCATTTTAAACTATATTCAGCATCCTGTAGACCAGGGCTCCCCAAATTTAGTTGGCTTTGGGACTGCTGTTTGTGGCAGTTGAAGCAGGAGATCCAACTGCTGATTCAGCTGCTGGATCTGTAGTAGGAAGCGTGCATGGTAAGATGAGCTTGTCTCTCTGGAGTATTCGTGGATAGCCGTAAAGTTGCCTGTTTGCCAGTAGCAGAAACATAATTGAAGATCCCTGGTTCTCAACAGAATTTCCTGGCTTAGATGGTCTTAAAGTCAGTATTAATTTTCTCTCTAAAGTTTTTTGCAAGTTTTCTAAACTAATACTCAGAATCACATGATTTCATTCTTCAGTTGTTAGAATGTGCATTTTGTAACCCTCTATGTTTCTGTTTTATTTTTGAAGACTAGCGTGGCTTGAAGCAGAAACTTCGAGAAGAGTGAAGGTTCTAACTGACCGTAGCAGAGGAGAAATGAAAAAAATTCAAAAGTTAAGGTAATGACTTACTCTGAAGAGCTAATAAATGGTGTCAGATCTGATATGGTCTCTCTCCCCACTCCCACCAGTCCCCCAAAAAGTACATTTATGTGTTGGGGTTTTTTAAATTATTTTTGTCATACCAAGTTTCAGAATGGCATTGTCATTTGTTCTTTTTTGTGTAGGTCACAAAGTGCTTCTCCAACCCCATGTGCAGACAAAGTTGAGAAGGCAGTACGGGAGCGCTTAGAACCTCTATTAGATAGGACACAGGTAGTACAGTTAAGCTCATGCCGCTGTTTGAAGGACGCCTTTAGAGCTGTAAAACGTTTATAAAACAGCAACACACAGTTTCTTTTCAACTTAATGCAAGTCATATTTATGTAGTCAACACAACATTTGGAGAGTGTATTTCCATTTCAGTATGTGGGTCTTGAATTACTGTAATGAAGTTTGGCAAAGGTGCATTAAATATTTTGGTTAGCTTCTTGTCAAGTAGATGCATTTTAAGTTGTTTTTGAATGGTCATAACAGTTTCACACTGAACATTACTGGACTTCATAAGATTTTAATAATTTAATAGGATTTTCATAATTATTATAACACCATACTTAATGACTAAATAAATTTGGACTAGTACTATTAATGACTAGTAATACAGAAAGCTTGATTATCATGAAAGGATTTACGTTTTATTTAGAAGATCAATCTCTGCTTGGAAACAAACTGTCATTTGAAGGATTCTTCATTTATAAACTACCTTTTAACTCAGGCAGCTGAGAAGGTATATTCTACCTGTATGTCATAGAGGAAAGCTGTTTGACATTTAGGATGAATTTTTATCTTTGCCATATAGCAGAATACATCTGGAAAAGTAGTACTGATTTCCTGAACTTAGGCATTTCAACTTACATAAGCCACATCTTTAAAACAGTGTCATTTTATGGGCATGTGTGCCTTCTAAAGTATTGTTTTGTAACCGTGTACAATATGAAACAATGAGAAAGCTCTTTCTAACATAATTTCTTTTGTATATTTTTTGCTTGATGTGACCTTGAATGCAAGGGGAAAAAATGTTTTTGTATAAAATAATGCAGATAAATGAATTTTAGTATCGTACCATGGCTAATTGATAAATTGGACACAACTGAAACATACGGCTGTGGCCTGGATCCTGTATATTTACTCATTACCACCTGGAGCTGCTGTGAAACTGTTCCTGTATGATAAGTTAAATGTGTGTGTAGCGTTTTGTAAGATGAGGGGCTTCACATCACTTTCTTGATTTCCTGGGTGATCTCTGAACCTGTGACAGTTTCATCTTCAATCTGGGAGCACAGTTGTGTAGCAAGCTTTTTCCATATTCATTGATTTTATTGGTAGGAACATACTAAGCTGTTTTTATTGATTTGGCTTATTGTGTGGGTGGAAGGAAAACAGGAATTTATTTGGATTTTCATTGAAGGGAGAAGTTGAAATGACAATTGGATTATTTCCCTGAGCTGCTGTAAGAAATGTTTGATTTGTAAGCATTCCTTACCCCCAGTTGTTTTGTTTTTTTTTTTTTTTT
>WAAD01037811.1:2500-76185 GCA_013389945.1 Fregata magnificens
ATGGAAACAACACACATAGTGTGGAAAAATTTCACATTTTTTTTAAAAAATCTATAAGAAACAACGTAATATGGATAACAGTATAATAGCATTTTACAATATTTCACTCTTTGTTCTCTTAATGTCTTATATAGGTATTTAGCATGTCCCCAGAAGTTGACTTCGGTTGGTGTTTTCCTGCTTTTCAGGGTCCCTGTGAAGAATCGGAACGTCCCTTGGTCCAAAGTTGACGCCAAGAACTCCATAGTCATTGCAGAAAGACAATGTTTGAAATCTACCGTCGCTGCAGACAACGCGTATTTCCCTTAAGCTACTGAGCATGAATGTCCATCACTTGTCCGCTCACTGCCGGCTCGCCGGTATGAAGCATTGTGGGGCTTGATGCTGACATGGGCATTCCAGGGTGGGGTGGTCCTCCATGCATCATCATCGCTGGGTGGTGAGGGTGTCCAGGAATGTAGGTATGCATGGGGGGGCCATGACGCAGCTGAGCGGGATGGGGGGGCATCTGGGGTGGGGTATAGCTTGGCTGTCCCATATTCATACCCATTGGACTACCCCGAGACACATAATCCCCTGGCATACTTTGCAGCCCTGCGGAGAGAAAGAGGCGGTGGTGAGTGGTGGGGACCGGCTACCCACATCGGGCCGTGAAGCTCCTCCGCTCGGGCACGGGAAGGCCGGGCTCGAGCCAAAGGTGGGACGTGGAGTCACGGGCGCGCGAGTGCAGTTGCCTTTGTGCGATCGGAGCCTACGTACGGACGCACAATGACGGCAATGGGAATGATTCCCAGGTCAACACCCCCCACCACCACCACCGCCACGAACGTCCTCCCCCCTCCAAACGCAGAGTTTTGGGAGATAAAACCGCTTTCTGCTTTTACGGTTAGGAACGTACGCGATGGAGATGCTTCCGGTCTGGAAGCACGCCAGAGGCAGAGCCAGCCCGATGACTAACGTCACACGGGGCGGTGGCACCAAGCCGGGGAAGCCCTGCGAGGGCTCTCAGGTGGGCTCCATCCCCCGTGGCCTTGCTCCAGCTACCCGCCTTCGTCTCCCCGCTTGTAAAAGCGTGCTGGGAATACAAGGAGGGGAATCCGTAGCAGTTAATGAGGGGCTTGGGAGGAGAGATGGGGTAAATCGGTGTCGAGGTTTATCAACAGTTATTTATTTAGCTCTCGAGCCCGACCGCTTGGAATCTGTCCCAAGTATCTGTGCCATTCAAACAGACGCTATACAGCAAGCACATACATCGCCGAACAAAGGCCTCATATGAAGCCGAAATTGATAGGATTACTAAGGACCATTGTTAAATCAAACCTGTGTTTTTAAGCACATAAAAAAATACATATAATCAATAACAATTATCAATTAATTCTTTCCCCCTGCTCACTTCTGTCCGAAAAAATCAGACGCGCAACTCAGTCAACCTTTCAGTGGGCTTGGGAGAACAATAAGAAAAAATTGGACCTAAAACAATAAAACCTCCTGCTTTCCGTGGGCCTCTGCCTTCTGCTTGGATTGCTGTAGCTGATGGGAACTGACAGGTGTATTGTTTCGGAGAGCTATAAGCTCCATAATCATCAAGGGTGAAAGGCATACGCTATTGCTAAGTAGGTTCAATTGGCTTTAGTTCTAAGTAAGAGCGCGCTGTGAATGCGCCGAACACCTTGGAATCAGGTCTCAAGGCTCCAGCAATGAATAGCTGCTTAATCTAGCCTAAAGGAACAGTTTTGAACTAATGAAAATTGCTTATAAAATATACTGTACTCACAGCTCTTTAATCAAAAAAGATGATAATATTTTTTGTAATAACCTATTAATTTAATTGGTCACGAAGCATAAAATACATCATTTAAATTTAATTGACCCAGAAACTAAGAAACAATATTTAAATTAACTAAGCTAGAAATTTCCATGATGAGGTAATAAGGCTGTTGCATTCCCAAGCTCAGAGGAATGTTTTCACAGCTAATTGTTAAAACTTAGTTTTGACTCGCGCCCAGAGAAGACGACTACGAAATACACTTGGCCTGGCTAACTTCAAGCCCTACGTTAATATAGGCCGGGGGGACAACAAAGATGCCGAAATAACTGCTTTTACCTCCAGAAAGAAAGCGAAAGGAACAGAATCAGGCACCATTTAAACACGGTACCGGTGCCTCGGTGTTTCAAACCGCTTGACTCTTTTTAAAAAAAAAAAAAAAAAAAACAAAGCTTAAAATTTGTATAACATATTTTCCCCTATAAAAAGACAAGAAGGAAAAAAAAAAACAAACCTGGGACAGTTTTTCTAGGCTTTCTTCGCGAGGCCTGCCACTGAAGATTGCATTAATGATCTCTATTTTTGTATACTGAATAAGTCAAATCCATTTGTCACACTGCAAGTGATGGCATACTTAATTTGGATATAGTCAATTAGCCTGGGCTAAGCTCCATAGCCTGCTGCGCACACCTCTATTTTGTATTCTCTCTTTTTCCTTTGCCACACGTAATCCCATTATGACGGACAGACAAAGAGAAATAAACTTGAAAAAAAAATTAAAAAAAAAAAAAAAAAATCAAAGTTTCGTCCATCGCCTTCCAAACGCAACTAAGTGAAGCCGCCGTTTGGTTTTTTGGGTTTTTTGTTTTGTTTTTTTTTTTTAACCTAGGAGAAGTCTCTGTTTGGCTTTTTTGGTGTCTTGCAGGTTAGCGGGAGAAATGTAACTCATGCATCAACTGCGGTTAGACAGATTTATGACACTTTGGGGACATGCTCTTTCCTCTCCCTGCGCTGCTGCAGACCGCTTACATTTTGCAAATCAGTCTGTTGCCAAGACGACGGGCTCCCCCACCTCCCCGGCTGCTTCTTGTTTTGTCATGTGCTCGGGGATGGATAATAGCATCAATGTATGGCGGCGTCGATGTACGGCGGCGTCAATGTACGGCGCGCGTGCGCACGGGGGGTTTGGGAGCTTGGAAAGCTTGAGCTGAACCGGAGGGAGAGAAACCCGAAGGAGCCCAGGCGTAGGATGGATGGATGGAAAGGAAGGAACAAGCATGAGGCTATGGGCAGGGAGAACATAGGGAAATGCAAGGAGACAAATATCCCTCGGACAAAGCGAGAACAAAGACCCCGTTTGTACTTACTTCCCCCTGGCTTTGCCATTGGTTACCTAGGTGAAGGTTACATGTAGTGCCACTGCCCCTCCATGCCCATATTCATGCCCATTCCACTCATAGGTCCTAGAGGGAGATAAAAATCCAAGAAGATGCCAGAGAATGAGCAAAGTCAACAGATAGTGCCAAAAGCCCCTTTCCAAAACACAGCACGGCAGAGGGTTCAGGACCACTCGAGCGAGAAGATGCCCGGTTCCCCTCGGCGGTGTTGAAGGCAGGCAGAAGACAGGCGAGGCAAGGCAGGCAGTTGAGACGACGGCGGAGGGCGGAGGTGCGGTTACCTGCGGTGGCGCGACCGAGGTCACCCATCGGTGGGCGACGCTCCCCCGGGGGCTTACCTGGCGCTCGGATGCCCATGTGCTGCTGGCCGTCCATCACGAAACCTCCCATCGGCTGCCCGTCGGGGTTATAGGGTGTTCCTTGACTTACTGGAAAAGCGCAGAACATTGCTCTTTAGCGACAGCCAAAAGGGTCACCTCTTCTCACGGCGTCAAGACACAACCCCCCCACCCACGGACCGCGTGAGACGGCTATCGATGCCGGCTCTAAAAAGAGGGAAAAACATCTACTGTTCGAATTTAGGGGCCGGGCTAACAAGTTTGCTTAGTTTTGGCTTAATTTCCTACTGCGAGTTTGGAAATGAAGTCAGCGATCCGAAATCTCGAGACACGAGGAGCCCCGGCTCCAGCTGCTGCCACTGCTGACGTCAATGCAAAGACCTGTATAGGAGCCGGATTTTATGGCTGGAACAGTCACACTGAAATCGCAGTGTGTTAAATTACGCCCGTGTGCCTTTCTAAGAGCAGGACCTGAACGCGTCCGTGCCAGATATTTACCTCTAATGACAAAATAATCGAATGTACTCGAAGAGGAAGCGTGGCCCGAAGGCATCTTGGACAACGACGGATTTGGATAGTTTGGCAGCGAGACTCGGAAAACGACACCAACTGGGAGTAATAGGCTATTCCTCAATGGTAAATACCCACACAGAGCTGTGAGCCAAGACCCCAGACAGAACCGGCACGAGAAAACTTCAGGTTTTAAAATTTAAAAAAAAAAAAAAAAAAAAATCCCCCCCAAGTAAACCCCAACCGCGCAGCGATCCCAAAAGACAGCTACTAAAAAGAAGAGACGAGGGACAAAAGGACCCTATACAAGTACCACTACCTGAGCTCGAGGTTTTAACTGTACATTAAAAGCTGGCTTCAGAAGTAAGCTGCCTTGGGTTATTAAAGCACATAAAGCTCTACCTCATTGAATGTCTTTGAACTTTACTGAGTCCCACAAGCGATTCTGACCCCTTTGCCCTTTTGACAGGTAATAAAGTTTACAGCAATTCCACACCAAGCCATGCACCAGGGAGTGGTCACAGGAGCAGAAGGAGCTGGGAAGGAAAACTCAAAACAACTACTAAAAAAAAAGAAAAACAACTTTAATTCCGAACGTGTACGGAAAGTCCGGTCACGAAGCGGATCATTTTAGTTTCTTTTTTTGGAATTTTCAAAGTCTTTTTTTCCCCCCCCAATATTTTAATCACGTTAAAATGATTAGGGTTGTAATGAAACAAAGCTGGTTGTATTTTAATTGTCAATCACCCCCAGCATTCACTTCTCATTTATTAATGACCATTTATTAATGACGGGAGGTAACGGACCTCCCGGTGAATGGCTTGAGGATGGTTTTCGCCTGTGTGACTTGAATACAGTTACTATTGGGGACTTGCCTGCTCGATTGGACTGGTCTATCATGGGCTGAACTATTCTTCTTCTAGCATTAATAAACCTGCAACAAAAAAGAGGAAAGCAAACGGTTAGGGAAGGGACGACTGCCACCCATCCCCAAGCCCTCTCGCCCCCGCTGCGGTGCTCTCCGTTGGGCTGCGTGCGGATGCAAATACTGCAAAACCTCTAACCCTGATGACCTTTGAGAGTACGAGCTTGGGGTTTCCGAGCTGATTTATGTTTGCCTGCTTTTTACCACAGTTGGACACTTCCATTTCATCTTTTCACGGGGGAATTAGCCGAGTTTTCAGGAAACAATACCGGCAACGCTCTTCTCAATTCAGACCGGGGCACAAAAAAAAAAGGGTGAAGCCGGCGAGATGCTCGTGAGGGCATCTGCTGCCTCCCCCTCATTAGTGCCATTTCTGCCTTATGTCCTCTGACTTCTTTTTCCAATTTTTTTTTATCAAAACCTGCCCCTACCCCTTGCAAACCTAATTCCCTTTTAATGCCCACTATTAAGATAATGAACTGTGATGGCAGAACCCCATCAAATGAGGGAACGTCTGGAGTTTTATCACCGCTAAGTCACACTGCTGGGGACTTCAGAGCCGTGCATTCCTCCTAGCCATTTCTTGGTGGGTATTTTCCCCCCTTCTCTCTTTATGCAAAGTCTGAGGGGTCAAGGCGAGGTCATAGCTTTACAGTAATTGAATTTATAATCCTGTTTTCTCCAGCTAGGCCTGACCATTTACAGCAAACATCTTGTTAAACTGTAATTACTGGACTACTGAAAATTCCCCCCGAACAATGAAAAGCAGATCTTTGGAAATAAAAAAAAAAGGTACAGTCCTTTTTAAAAATAGCCATCTGCAACCGTACTCCTCGCGTTTTCGTAGCTCTTTGCCTCAGTTAGTCTGGCAGTGCTTATTTGGGAAAGATATATTCAAAATAATTTGGAGCAAAACAGAAGAAGGAGAGGGATCACAGGTGCCCCGGTCTCCTCTGCGGGCAGTCCTCGTGGCGCTGAAATCGGGAGGCTCGAAACCATGGCTGGGAACCTGTCTGAAGAGCGTTAGAAGAACTCCTCGTGCGGTTTCGCTCATCAGAAAGCTTAGTTAAAAACCATTTGGAAAACATCTCCTTCGAGATTTAATCATGGCAAAGCCTCAGGACCAGACTTTACATTCTTCACGAGAGAGAAAAAGAATAATAAAAACGCGTATGCCACAACATTTACTAGCAAAGGAAGAAGCGTGAGCGTGGGTAAAACCACACTACACTTGCAAAACGCAATGGGAAAGTCCACAAAGGGCTACTTGGTGCTTGGTTTGGTTTGGGGTGGCTTAGCAGGAGCTCTCCTACCGCAGAGATAAAGCCACCAGGACCTTCCCGCGGGAAGCCGCTCTGCCCACCCATTCCCCTACACCGGCGGGGAGAAGAATCGCAAACCGCCGCCCAGTGCTGTTTGTTTTGCCCTCATCAAAGACCAGCACAGCGATTTCGGTCTCCTCCTATCTCCCGCTCCCGACTGACTCCCATTACCCAAACTCCCGCAAAAATTAATCAAGATGTTGAGTCCTAATCAAACCTGTCTCGACAAAATGGGCTCCAAGGCACCAGTTCCGGGTGCCGATCTGGAAACCTTACACCTGAACTAGGTCATGTTTTGTCAGCGACGGTATTGGATCAATTTTTCTACACATTTCCAATAAAAAAGAAACCAACTCAACTCCAGCAAATGGCGTTGCAAATCAGTTTATCATTATCTTGTACAAGCCATGAAAATTAGAATCATGTGAGCAGAAGGTTAGGCTAATTCTCCTTTCTCATTATAAGCACAGGTGTAGCACAAACACCATGCGAAATAAGCAATTAAAAAAAATCTGCTTTTTTTCCCCCATTAGCTGCCTTAGCTCCATGACCAATTAGAAAATTGTTTAATATCTGTAATCTGCATTTGCAGAAAGCAATTTTCACAGTAACTCTCCTAAGTAAAACAACAACACAAAACCCCAGAGCCCCAGCCATTTCTTTCTGCAAGCCTGGCAGAGTCTTGCTGTGTTTCCAGCACACATGCGCCGTGTTTCCAGCACATCCAGCACTCCATCCTTCTCCCGCCCTCCGCCAGGACCTGTTACTGCGGCAGGAGGGGAGGGTTTTTGGTAGCCGTGAGATTGGCTGGTCTCCGAAACCTTCATTTGCCAAAAGCTTTTACCCCAAAGAAACCCTGAGCAACGTTAAGCACCCACGCCCCGACTTCACAACCTTCTCTTCCTTCTCCTCCAAACTACAAGCACTTTCAATAAGAAGGGGGGCTCAATAATAAACTATATGGCTAGAATAATAAACCGTATAGCTAGAATTTACCAATAATTATCCTCAAGACGTGCCTTCGGTAAAACAGATTCTCACCTGCTTGCCCCACGCTATCACTCGGGATATCTGCTTTAAGAACATTTTACACACAGGTACTTAACAGTTATCTTCTTCCTACGCATTCGTATAAGTATTTTCTATAAGTAGCAATTCTGCCAAACAGCCCAGTGTTTGGATGTCTTCGGGGGGAATTCAGACGCAAGAACATTTTCCTTCTGGGCAAAGTAATAAAATGACATTCTCGCTCCTCCCACTAGAAGTCAAACGGAGGTCAGCTCCCCATCCTTGTATCTGTTTAAATAAACTGGTCCAGCTGTTTGTTTCCAGGATGCCCTTTAACCTTCTGTCCCATCCTCCCTGCCTTTGTAAGAGAACGCTTTACTTTGCATTATAGTAGACTCCAAACCACTATGCATTAAAAAAAGAGAAGAAAGTATTCACTTTCAAGTTTCTTCCTGCATCCCAAACCTGGAATTCTTAAGAACCCATCAGATTAAAACTATTAATGTGGCTTGCCTTGAGAGAGCACAATGCAGCGCTGTTACGTCTATAAATCACATTTGAGAACTCTTTGCAAGCAAAATTGAGAATTAGCTGTAGCTGCAGAAATATACAGGCACGGGGATAAGTTCTTCATACTCTCTGTTTTTTTCTTTGATAGAAGGGCCAAGACCTTTTGATCACTCTTTGAATTTCCAAAGCGCCAGGCTGACGTAACACCAGCAAAAATGACGGAACAGAAAAGCTAACAGGAAAAATCTCGCTGCCCCTTTTCCCGTATGTTCACATCCACCTATCTTAAGGAACCCTAAATCACTCTAATTTTTAAAAGTTCAGAGGAATCAGGACCTGAAAAAGATATTTGCGTGTTAAGTGCTACTCAAATGGAGCATCGTCAAAATACGACTCAGCATAAAACTTAAGTTAATGATTAAGACGGCCGTGAGTAAAGAACCTCACAGGCTCAAAGACTTGCATAACATATTTTTCCCCCATACCAGTGCTCTACGCATCGGTACCTTTGCTCCGATGTGGAAGGGTTTTTTTGGCTTGGGTTTTTTCCCCCCAAAGAGCAGAATCAATAGCGGCACAAATGAGATCTCCCTCAGTGTACAAGTTGTACCCATCTCCCTGCCCAAGGAGAGCCAAGAACTCTGCAAAACAATGCTTCGGGTTACTTTTTAAATTTTTTTTCCTTTTTTTTTTTTCTGCAAGGGGAAGGATCTGGCACGGAGGAAACATTTGAACAGTTGGGCAAACACAGAAGTTTAAAGTATTTATTATTTTTTTCAAGTTAACTTTTCCTTGCCCATTTGGATACATGAGATTGCGCTTTCCGCCGTGTCCCAAAAAGCAAGAAAAAACCAGCTATTCCACCTGCAAGACCCCAAAGAGGAGTAGGAAACCCTCTTTTCTCCAATTTGCATTTTACTAGGATGTTTTCTCTTAGGCTTCTCGCCCGGGGTCTGTCTCCAGAGGTCACTGGCAGTCTCCCTGGTTGGTGCATCGCCGGTCCCACGGGTGAGATCCAGCCCCGGCCCCAGGGATGCAGCAATCCGCCTCTGCACTCTGACCTTCAGCTTGGCCGCCCTCGCTGCCACGCACAAGTTTTGTTTCTTCTCAGCGAGAGGCGGCATGGCTGGTGATGACAAAAGACTTATTTTAGTTGGAAATCGGCTACAATAATAGCAGCCAGAGAGCGAGGATTTTCGGAGGGTCACCAAACCCTCCAAAAGGCACGGTTCGCTAAGGCTCAGGTTACAGCCCGAGTGACATTTTTCCGCACAGATCTGTTCTTTCTCCCTTCCCCTTGTATTTCACTTCTGTTGAGTGAATAAAACAAGCCCTTCCTCCGCTGTCACGAATTTCCAAAGTCACCTTTGCTCAAGAATCGACAGAGCGATTGCGGGGACTTCCAATTTGCAGCCTTTGAATGAAATTTTCCAGGACCAGCTGTCTGAAAGGAGATGCTGAGACTGAGCTATATATTGAATTTTTCTCTCTCCCCAAATGAGGAGAGTTTCACACCATTACCGACTTCTGATACTTGGAGTTGCAGGCTGCTCCCTCTCGATATTGTCCCAAAGCGCCGCACGCGACGGCAAGCCAGAAGTCTGTGCATCAACAGCGGTGCCAAGAAATTCCCGAAAATCCCTCTGCCTCATTTTCTCCTTGAGCTCCTTCTAGCAAACCAGGTGTTTGGACGATGAGAAAGCCCACAGTACCTACAAACCCCAGTGCTAAAACCTCTCTTGCCCCTCTGAAAAAAATAGTCCCCCTATTGACAACAAACAAATCATCATTTTTTGTAACAGATGCCGATGTAACCAGAGCCCTTCAAAGTGGCAAATAATTCACTTGTAAAACCAGCCATATTCTCTCCTACGTACTGGGATCCTTCATTTATACAGCAGTGAAACAACCTTCTCTATTCAGCACTTAATTCCTCAACGCTTAACAGGTTTATCTCTAATAAAAACAATTTAAATGGAAAGTGTGCTATAAACCGGGATTATTACACTTCACTAACTGCTTCATTCCTTATTTCAACATATTTTCATTTTTTCCTGGGCATTTGTTTTCCGGAGCTTTTCAAGGGAGTCAGTTAAAGAAAAGAGAAAAAAAAAACCAACACCCTAGAAATTTTTCACCGAATACTTTCAAATGTTTTAAAAACAGCCTTAAAAATAGCAAGCTCCCTCTGTAATTATGAACAGAAAAAATAACTGCAGACTTTTGAATGGTAATCACATCTCCTCATCCCTAAAATGAGAAATAAATGTTAAAAGAGTGCTTACTGCTGTTATTAGAAAGTTCTGATCCTGAAGTCAGTTAGTGAGCTTAATGACCCGTAACTACCAGTCATTAGCAATCCATGCTCTCTGTACTCCCTTTATTTGTAACGAAAAAAAAAAAATTAAAAAATCCAAGACACTCAAGAAACTTTGTTCAATTTAAAGTCAAACCTTATGAAGTCATGTTTGGCAACTTTTCTTGCTTTCTCCTCCTCCTCCTCCTCCTCCTCCTCCTCCTCCTCCGAACTGAAGACAGTTCAGGACTGCAATACATCATTTACAACACTAAATGGAGGTAGGGAGGGAAGAGAGCACACGGGCTGCTAGCCGCCCACTCCAGACACGTAATATTGGAATATACTCCAAACGCAGCGAGTCCATCCATCAGGAGGATCGGGAAGGTCTCCTGAAAGCTCTCCTCTCCCTCCCTCCTCCGCTGGCAGCACCAGCACCAGGGACTGTATATAGGGCTGGGGGTGTCGCAAGACAATATTGAAGAGCGAACAAATAAAATACTATGCAAAAACCAGTGATGAAAAAGCACTAATTAGCTGACAAATTTGATGTAAAGCACTAATGAAAGCCATGTGTGGTTCTGCAATTTAGTTTTAAAAATAGCTTCTGACTTCAAGCATTACTATGTGACCCCACCGATAGATTCATGTTGTGCATTCAGAAAAGTTGCTTTAAAGCAGGAGAGTGCTATTGAATCTCTCGCAAGCGAACCCTGCTAATGTAGCGAGCATATCGAGTGCAAAAATAGAAAGCAGAGAGATGGGATCAGGTATGTGCTCCTTGCAAGAGAGCTGGCTATGCCCTACATTTCGGTCGGCCCAACATGCACCCGCTCTACCTTTGGCCACCTCCTGTGCTTGCTCTTCTCCCAAGCCCTTAAGCCCTGCTTCCCCTCCCGCTCCATACCACGCTTTCTTCTCAAATCGCCGCAGGACGAATCCTGCCTCCAAACAAACAGACCAGATTTGGTGGAGCACCCTGCCACCAGCCCCACGGGACACCACGCAGCTGCGGTGACCGCCTCGGGGTTGCAATGAGCCCAGTGGTGGCTCGTGCTTTCGGTGTAGAAGGGACAGCTGATGGCTTTCCGTCGAGGTAGGACCCACAAGCTCCTGGCCCTGCTCTTCCCTCGGCCCAAACGCTCCCCTAGCCCCATCTCCGCACAGGGTTCACGGCTGGTGTCTGCTCGATGGGTCTTTCTAGAAGAAAGCTGGGCAAGAAACACTCTTCCCGTCTTGCAAAATTTCCCCTGTTCCCCAGCAGGATGAAACTAAAGCCTATTTGTATTTATTTAGCTACTTCTGAATGGAAAACGAGGGAGGGACTCGCTAGAGAGGAGTGAAGAGCCAACGTGCCCGGGGAAGGGCTCCCTGGAGATGCTCCTCCCTGCCCTGCCCACCTCCAGTGCCCTCCCACATCATAGGTGAGCTGCTGTTGGCCTTTCTGGTATGCTCTGCTCCTTCTCCTCCTCCCCTCCCACCCACAAACCCTACTCAGTCCTCCAAAAAGCTCAGCCAAGATGGAAAGTTTCCGGTGAAAATCCGGGTCTGGCATCCGGGCGTCTTCCCACTGATGCCAGGGAGCCGGAGCAGAGGCCGTGCTGCAGGTCTCCGCTGCGCCGGGGAAGGCTCGCAGCAACCTCATTCCCTGACACCACAATTCCCTCGGGGTGCAAAGCAGATGTAAACTCGCCCTCGGCAGCCAGATGATGTAAGGGGAAATCTTTACATGGCAAAGCGCCAGCGGAGCTGACCTCCCGTCTCTTCCCTGCTCCCAAATCCCAGCGCAGCTGTACTCTGCTGATCTCCGTGTGCCACAATTAGCCTTTAAGGAATATGGCAAGGATTCATCTAGTAGAGCAGCACTAAGGCTGCTCTAACTCACGCCCGGGATAGCACTGGACCCAACACAACCCTGCAGTTGGGTACACAACACGCTACCAGCCAAAATCTTGCCTCCCACAAAAACGTTCTCCCTGCCCGAAGACTGATGCCGTGTAGTCGCTTTTCCACTGCAGGTTTGGAGAGTGATTCGTCTCAGCGCCATACGGTGCACTGCCTTTGCTGGGATAGAGATGTAGGCGCCTCAACATGCAGCCCGTGCCACAAACCCCAGGACCTCCCAAAGGCTTGTGGCAGAGGGTGCACAGGCTCTCTGCAAGCTTTGAGGGCAGCCCAGACTGTGATGCGCATCTCCCAGCTCGGCATTTTCTCCCAGCTCTGAGCAAGGTCTGAACCTCAGCTTTCCATCTGAGCCTTCAGGAGAGCATGTCTGGACTCTGTAACTCAGGCCCTGGTCTGGTGCACGCCATCGGTGCAACCCAGCGGCTCGTCTTCAGCAGATCACTTCAAACCAACAACCCGAGTCCCGCTCGATGGCAGGGATTACGCTGGGAATGGGTGCGAACTGATAGCAAACTACTCGCTACTTCTTTGAGAACACTCCTCTCTCTTCTGGCAATTTCCTTGTCCTCTGTCGGTTCAGCATAAGTTCTTATTTAAGGGAATGCAGTGTTTGAGAGAGGTGCCTGCATGATCTCTGAGCTTCCTCCTTAGACGCCACACAAGTCGTCTAAACACAGGGGTTCCTCCTTTGAGGTCCAAGGCTTTTTCCACACGTCAAGTTGGGAGCCTTGTCCAAACAGCTTTTTCCCTCTTCACTCCTACCTATAATGCGTACGACATGGGAGCTGGAAGGGAAGCCGTGCCCGGTCTTCCAGCCCACGCGAAACCAGAGAGGCTGCTCCTACAGCTGGCGCTGGTTTAAGCGCGTTCCTGCTCACTGAAGGATGCGAGAAATGCTCTGTTCGCACTTCTGGACGGACCTCCTCACCCTCCTCGTCTCCAGAAGGCCACTTAAGGAGTACGGAGTAACTCCGTACCCTGTCACCCCACACCAGCTCCTCCAGCCTGCGGGACAAGGAGAAGCGAACCCAGGGGTGGCCAAACCAAAAGTCCTGACAAGTGTCTTTGGGGGAAAACACCCCCGGAGCCCCCAAAGAGAAAACATAAAGAACGCCTATACGGGACCTCGATTTGCACATGAAATAGGCTTTGACGTTGCTCTGGGCTATACCCCGAGACATCGGCTCGGGGCGGAGGAGGGAAGCTGTGATTCCTGTGGTTGCATCCTCCCCACCACTACCGAGACAACAAACACAAGCATGTTGGTGCATTTTGTGTGATGTGGGCACTTGCAAAACTGGTTTGAATTTTTTTTTCTTTTTTTTTTTTTTCCCTCCAGAAACCACAAAAGATACAATTCTGAGTCACAGCCAACCTGAAAAACAACCCCACACTTCTGGACAAACTCCCCCCCAAGACATCCTACTTCAAAACATTGTTTTCTAACCACTACTAATAACCTACTTTGTAATCTACTTTATCTAAACATAATTTCCCATTAAGTGCAGTAATTAATTTTGCTTATAATCCTACTCCTGACGGCGTTTTATTCAGGGCAGGAGAAAAGACATCCTCGGAAAACAATGCAAACAAAACACACACGGGGAGGTCACAGGAATGTCAAAGATAAAAAGAATTTGTGAGACCACGGGACGCAGAAAGCTTAGGGATCAGCCCCCAGCTAGTATAAACCACCTTTATAAACCAGGTGAGAAGTCGGACATCTCTGGGACAAATCTGAATTAAAAAGGAGCTATTGCTATTGCGCTTTATCATTAGCCAAAAAAGCCACAAGGACTACAGCGCCTGGGCAGGGAAAAAAAAATAATAACCCGTGAAACTGTTACATGACCTAGATTTCGTTCAAGAACTGTGGAAGTAATAGTTTTTTCAGCAGCATCTGCTGCCATTTCTTTTCTTTTTTAAAAGTAAAATAAAAGGCAGAAGCCTCGTTAGCGCTAACGCTGGTATAGCCAGCCACACATCATTTACACTGAAATCATTTCAGGGCAGGCAGGGCAAAACGCACGCCCTCGAAAGCACGTCCTCGCCCAGCGCCTCTGGCTGTGTTTCATTTTTGAGAAGAGAAAATTGGTTTAGCCAAGAAGGAGGCAACATTTGCCCCATTTTTAATATTTCAGGCTGACTTTTTAACCACGCGGTTTGTTTTATGCAGGTGCAGCCCGGAGCTCGCGCCTGATGTAAGTGCGAGAGAGGGTCTCTGAGGGCACCTTTCTCTGCGTGTTGGTCTTTCAGTTTGCAGCGGTTAATCGCTCTACACCAATCTCAGCAACTGTTGACACAAAATAGGTGGAGATCAGGTCTGTGCAAGCACAAAATACCAGAAAGGCAAACTATATGTAAACACACTTCAGATAGCTATGACAAGAATAGACCAAAACCTGACTTGCAAAGCAATGACGAACCATTACTCTCCCCTCTTTTTTTTTTAATACATTGAGGGTATGTATACATATATATATATATATATTATTTTTTTTTTTTAATATATCGAGGGTACTTTTCCGGACAGAAGCATCTCTTGCACTAAAGAGGAACCAAGCCCTGAGAACTGTGTTTACAGAAGACAGCGCAGAGCCCTCCCCTTGCTTGCAATGCAGGATTTCCACAATACAACAGTGTCCTACATGGGGTTTTTTTAAAGCCAAACTCTTGTTTTGAGACAACGCACACCTGAATCTCAGCCTTTTTAAATCAAAAGTAGCAACCAAAGCCTTCTGACCCCTACCCTGGTGCTGCAGAGCAAAGCTAGGGCAGGAGCGGAGAAAAGAGCAAGCAGCGAATGTTTGCACGGTGCCGTTTCATCTTATTTCCCCGACACCTGACAGCGCATTCGTTACAGAATATTAATGCACTGACTAAACAAAAGTTTGTCAGGTACAAAACCGCCCCAGAAGAAGATGGAAGGCTCAAGGGAAAACAAGATTTTTCTTGGCTGCGTATTAACTTCTCAAGCGCTGGGCACCTTTCGTTAGTCAAGACTATTGGCAGGTAAACCCCGTTTGCGCCGTACGATGCTCTGCGGGGGGAACCAACCTTTCTCCCGCTCAAAAAAGCACCTGTGTGAATAAAATAACAGCAGTTATTTTACCTGCTCAATGCTCAGGGCACCACCAATCAGTCTGTTAGTTCATGCAAAATGATTCCACGTTTGCTCTTGAAATAAACGGTGTTTCCTCTGCTGCTTTTGCCCAGCCTGAATGCAGGGGATGTCAGAGCAACGGTTAGGGGAAACATCCTCCCATCCTCCCCCGGCGCTTCTGGACACCGTGACCCCTGTTTTGGGGCAGTTTGGGGCACGGGTAGACTGCCAGGGTCTATCAGCTCTCCAGGGTGAACATCCTTCCTCTGCTCCGCCTGAAATCCTGGAGGCCAAGGGAAGCATTTCCCCAAAAAAACCTCTTTATCCACCTCCTCCAAGCATTTGCCCCCTTTGGAAAAACACTCGTGTTTTGTGCCAAAACTGTATCGCTACTCCTTAAACCCGCACGTCGAAAGCAAACCCCGCAGGTTTAAACCACTGCGCTGTATTTTTAAAGGGCTTTACTGAACTAAAAAAAAACCCAGCCTAAAATCCGGTGATACGACGGTACCTGATGGCTCTAAATTCACAACTCTTCCCCCTGCAAGCTATTTGCTCAGCTTTTCTAATAATACCTTGGCTGCCTCACAGCTCTCCAGGGCTGTCTAAGGCAATATGCAAGCTAAACATTTTTTCGTCTGATTTCAATATTTTCTTATGAGTAACTATACAGGATTTGAGCTAGTGAGTATTCCTGATTGCTGTAATTTAAGAACAGGGAAATAGACTACAGATGTAATATTATTATTACAATTGGCATTCAAGGTGAAAGGCATAACAATTAGCCAAGACTTAGCGAAAACATAAATGTAAAAATCTGCTTGAAAAGCCCGGCACACGGTACGTTTAGAACAGCTAATTTACCGCACATATTCTGAACTGCTCAAACGGTATAACAATTCACCCAGCGACATCCTTTTTTTGAATGGTTTTCTTGGGGGTTTGCGCTTTTTTTGGGGGGCGTGATTTTTCACGTCGCAAACACCTACCGTCTTATTTTACTCTGGAATAACAAACCATATGTAGTTGTTAAACCTGCAACTTATATTCTTTCTTACTTCTATTTTTCCTGCTCTCGCACGTATTCTCATTAACAAAACAGTTTTTAAATAACATCTGTATACATATTCTTGAATCACATAAAGAAGAAAAGTAAATCGTTTCCAAAATCTGACAGTTAAGTTTGTATTGCTGAAGTTGAGAGGATAATTTGTGAATGTTTTAACATTTACAAGTAAATAAGTACTTGTATTTACCGCATCTGATTACTGAGAAAAGTATTTATTATGTTCTTACACAGATTCAAATTGCATCTTGACCTTTTCTCGTTTAATCTGTTTACTGCAACAAAAGCACTAATAGATACATCTGAAAACAAGCAGATATTTTACTTGCCTAAGACTAAAAATCCCTGCGTGTGACGTGCTCTGCAAAGTGGCAAACCGAATAGCTTGCCTATTTATTGTAGCCTGCGATTTGGTAGGCAGCGGGGGTGAAAATCCACCCCTGCGTATAGGACCAGCACCTGCTTTTGCTATGCTCCTTCCCTGCCAGCCTCCTCCCCCACTTACACCCTAAAAATAGTGCTTAAGTGGGACTAAAGTGGTGCGCTGGTCATGTGCTGGCCTTTTGCTCAGGGTGAGTATCACCCTCAGCGAAGGAACTGAGCGAAGCTGATGTCTACGCTCAAAGCCCAGCCCCACGAAGGAGCCTTTCCGTCCCTTCCAAGGGGCTGTCAAGGGGCTCAACACAGGGGAATCACCAGACAACATTATCACTTGGATTTGGGGGTGTCTGGGGTGTGCTTTAGATGCCAACCGCATAGCATACCCCAGCGAACCCCAGGCACGCTATGATAAAAACATCACAGCGGGAAAACAGGGGCCTGGGACTGTTTTCCAAAAGGTGGCGGGGTGGAGAGCCATGCGGCCGCTCCTCCTTCCCCTGCACATCCGCGGAGGGGTGGGCAGGGGCTTCCTGCTTCTGCCCCACCTGCATCCCCCCATCTGCCCTATCTGCATCCCTCCATCTGCCCCATCTGCATCTGTCCCCATCTGCATCCCCCCCATTCACCCCATCGGCACCCCCCCATCAGCATCCCCCCACCTGCATCTCTCATCTGCCCCATCAGCACCTTCCCCCATGCACCCATTCGCATCTCCCTGTCTGCATCCCTCCCACCTACCCCACCTGCATCCCCCCCATCTGCATCCCCGCATCTGCTCCATCCATAACCCCGCCATCTGCAAGCCGGGCCGGGCACGACCGGCAAGCAGATGGGGAGGACGCCCCTTGCAGTGGTGCTCCCCGTTGGTCGCTGGGTGCTGGGGAGCAATCCCCTATGAGAAGTGCGAGATCCTCCCGTCCCCACCACGCCACCCTGCCTGCCCTTGCCATGGCAAAGAGCTTCGTCCCCTGCCCCGTGCGACTACAGCAGCAAAGCCCTACCGCTGCGGTTACCCACAAGCCATGAAATGGAGGCAGGAGAAAATTTCCTGCCAGAGGGGAATGGTGATGGGGCTAAAAGAGCAATAAAGTATTTCTGGGTGTCTATGCCCTGAGCTGGCTGTGCTACATCCAGTAAGGTGGTCTGGTCTTCCTATTGCAAACCCACCTCAGATTTTTCAAACTCATCTTCAGCCTGGTCTTGGAGCCTTTTTAAAATTTCTTCCTTATAAAGTTTCCGCAAAAATAACTTCAGCTGTCTCCAAGAATGAGATTAGGGAAATTTACGTTATTTGATCATTTTTTCCAGTGTGTTTGGTTGGGGTTTGTTTTTTTCTTTGCAAGCCTAGGAAATTATACACAAAATTGACATTTAAAGAAGCCAAGGTCATAAAATCAAGAACTCAAAGAGTTAGGAAACCGTATTACTAGAGCTGCTTGCACCCTATTCTTTAATCTACTTTATACGCAAACAGTTCCGTTACCAGCTCACAGTACAATTTTTGATAGGGCCCAATGCCTCAACCACCCCAATGATGATTATGTTTGTTATAAGAACAAGCCAGGGCACTGTAATTTAGAAAAAATGATTTCTACAGGAACTAAACTTTGTCAAAGTTGAACAAATAAGGCAGCAAACAGCAAGAAAAGCAAAGCAGTCCTGGCTGAAGCAGCTGAATGCTGCACTGGAGAAGAGGATTCAGCTCTGCTGCTGCCTTGGACTGCTCGGGAGCTACCGAGTAAATCATAGAATCACAGAATCATAGAACCATTAAGGTTGGAAAAGACCTCTAAGATCATCAAGTCCAACCATCAATCATCAAACCCAAACTTTTCACCAGCAGTAACTGATTTCTTGCACCTCTCCTCCATACCCAGCACTGGAGGTTGGCAATGTAAGACGCCGAGGCACTCAGAACTTGGAGTTTCCACTGAAACTTGGAGTCTCGGCGGTCATTGGACCTTAAATGTGGACAACTTGCTGTCATTTTGAGTCATCTCACAGTCCCAGACCAACCCAAAACCAGTGGCTGTGCTGGACCTGGACCTCCCCGAGCCTCACTTCTTCACCTGTGAACTCGGACAACACTATTCTCTCTCTCTGCAGGGGAACTGTAAAAATATCATGCAGACCCACAACCTTGTACGCATACACAGGCAAGCGGAGGTCAGGGGAGGACTTGGGTATTACAGCGGTAAGCGCCATAGGAAAGCCCGGCAGTAATTATTAATTCCATCTTCAAGCACGGTTTGAATACAGCTCAACAAACGAAGCACTGAAGAATGAGGGTAAGATAAAATATTGACTAGCTGCTCCATCATTGTCTGGGCTGTGCCCTAGATAGCACAAGGCTGTTTTGGAAAAAGCAGAATGGAAACACCTAATAAAAGGCTGGAGCTTTAAGGATTTGAATTTTTAAACTTAACCTTTTTTTTTTAAGATCATTTCAATGCAGTTGTACGCAAGTCTATTTAGAGAGAGAGTCACATATAGACATGCACACATAGAGAGGTTATATAGGCACGTTATTCTACAAATATACAGACATTTATCTGTGTGTACCTAGACTTTCCTAAAACATAAACAAGCATCTGACACCTAATGCAGCCCTCGATGACACTTGCTCTCTCTTCTCCGTAGAGTACCACCAGTAATTATTTACCATTAGTTCTTAACAGGAAGAGATTCAGCTGGGATGTAGTAAACAAGAGAACTGTATAGATTGTTCAATATAGGCTGGCTGGCTCTCAACTGAGGTAAGAAGTGATTGGATCACACCTCCTGGATACTTCACTCACGGTTTTTATCACTGGGGAAAAGCACCTTATTAACCTGTACTTGGTCAGGTCCCTTCCATGTCCGTATATGCAACGCCGTCAAGATCATACAAGTGCCCCTTCTAGTTCACGTTACCATGCTTCGAACCCTAAACTGCTGCGGGGTTAAACAACTAATAAGACGGCGACCTGAAGGGTTCATTTAGACTAACAACATCTTGAACTCTCCTACCTTCCTACCTGCCATAGATTTTTTTGTTTTGTTTTGTTTTGCAACAGGGTAAGGGCTCCCTCTTCCCACGACAGAAAGATCCGACTGTGGCAAAAAGATGGTCCTAAAAGGCAGCGCCGGCGATTCGCAAGCAAAATTGTCACGTGTGGGGGAAAAAAAAAAAAAAAAGGGAAAAATCCTCCCCATGGATTATTTCATTACTTTAAAAAAATAAAACAACCCAAAGAAAAAGGTCAAGTTAAAACTGTGGTATTTTTAAAGACGTGTGCCCTACCACTGATACATTTTCTGGCACGTCTCACATCATCACCCCATTCCTGTGACTCCTCCACCATCAATAGGAGTTGTGTGCATCAACCCGGGGAGCCCGAACACCGGGCAGACCATATGTGAAAAGCACCATTTTTTTCGTTACGGCAGAGAACTGAAGTATGCAACTAGCACATACTGTAAAGGCATTCAAAATATGACAAAAAAAATTGTTCAAATGCTTTCAATCTGCAGAAAACAAATGCTCTCTTCACTGACTGCTCTGTGGCAAACTTCTAATTCCATCCAGAAAATCCAGCATTCCCAGTCTGGGCTAACGACCATGCTACCAGACATGAGTTTATGTTTTTCATGCACATTTCATGTATTCCCACATGCTGTGTTGCTGCCAATAATTTATGACTGATCTGCACCCAGCCTGCCCTTCAGCATTTTATTTAATCTCTGCAACAGTGATTTACAATGACTCATCATTAATACAAAAATGTACATGTGTGTTAACAAGTTTGGAAGAATCTAAGGAAGAAGGCAAAATTTTTTGCAAGTCGTGGCTGAATGACTTATGAGCCCGCTGAAGAAAGGCAAAGCTAACCAGAAACGATACGGTAGCTCTTCCCTGCAGCAAACAATTTGGACAAGAAGAGTTTTTTCTCCTGCACGTCGCCTTAGAAGAAAAGGGATTGAGGAAAAGGTTGGGAGAGGGTCGCCCATATCCCCAGGATTCGGGAGGGGATGAGTAGCTCGTTGGCCACCCCATGGCTGGATGTTTCCTGAGGATGCGCACGTGTGTGTGTGCAACCTGCACACTCAGCCACAGCCTCACAGCCTCCTTGTTCCTGAGCATCCGTTACAAAAAGCAGGGGCTGAATTACCAGATTTTGGCATCTCTGCCCACCACATATGGATACCTGTTATTTCAAAAAGCCCCGACCGGCTCTGTAGTGTTAAATCTTCATGGGGCTGGGAAGGGGATTTGTCTCAATAATTTATACAATTGTAACACCACAGCAGAATTACCAACCTCGCTCAAGCAGAGGAAGCCTGCCCTACATCCACAAGACTTCAGTTATAATGTATTTTGACCTACTTTTTTTTTTTTCCCCCCCCTTGCACATAAGGAACTCATAAAAACACATCTGACACAAAGCCAAAGCAAAACCCCCTCAAATCCGAGGCGAGATGGGTACTGAAAAACACCCTGGAAAGTCACTTGGGAGGAATTCCACCAGCTTTAGTTCAAAGCATCCCGTGTACATCATCTCAAAAAATTTCTTTGATGGCCCATCCTAAACTGACATAGTTGCCCATGCCGAATCCTACGCTCCCGGACCCCGCCGAAGCAGCACACGCTCGCTCCACCCATCGTTAAATAAGACCCCTTGACGAACATACACAGCTTCTCAACTGGCCAAAGCGCCTATCGTTAAACTGAAGGACAACCATATAAACCAGGGTATCGCCTGGATGAAGGTTGGAGGACGTAAACCTGAAGCAAACACTAATTTTTGCTGGCTGAGCCCAAATACTGTGGGTTATGCTTCCTTATAACACATATTTTATGTTTGGTGCCTTTTATGCCTCCGTTTTAAAGTAAGTATCTTGGAAGCATACTTCACATACACTAAGTATTTGGTATTTTCCTTTATTCAGTGTCTTAAAAGGCTTCAAAAAATTGATCTCCCAGGGCTGCTGCGGGGTCACAGAAACTGATAACCCTTACAAGCTCTGCTTATGTGAGCCCGCCTGCGTCTCCCAGATAGTGCACTTTGTAAATTAATCCTCCAAAGGCAAATATATTGTAAGTAGCTTGTTATCTCTAAAGTACTAAATTGAAGAATACATGGGATTATATTGACAGAAATTACATTTTCTGTAATGGGGTTTAATATATCTGAAATCTCTCCCATAGGCTCCTACTCTCTCTAAAAGAGGAGGGTTTGTTAATGTAGGTGCAATGGACATCAAGACCAAATTTATTCACTAAAATGGATTAGGCCATGTAATCAGAGCTTCAGTAATATTAATCTCTGACACTTATTGAACGGAAAAAAAATACTTTTGTCTGCAAACTGGCATTCTTCCCTCGCTTTTCCCCAGCAGGCTCGCCATTTGCCTTGGCCATTTTCTGGGTATTACTTCAAAGAGGATAAGGTTTCCTATCATAAACACTAATCTAAAAATATTAGGACGATTAATTAGATACACTTAGTTTTACAAGGTATTAGATTGCAATACACTTCAAATATGACACTTGTTCTGCGATAGTGGGAGAAACCCGCACTTCGATGCAGTAACAGAGAGTAATAAATCAAACTCCTTTTTTTAAGGGTTCACTGTTGTGTTTTTATACTTAAATCACGAGTAATTTTCACCGGTTGCCTTCACCATGTCCCGGACAGTTAGCGACCCAAAATCCACTGCAGAAACAGCACGGATCCCCATTTCCTTCAAACAAATCGCTACTACAACAGATCAGGGGCTCCAGCAACCCTTGGCTTGAATAAATCAATAAAATTGCTCCACACCATACTTCAGCAGCAGAGAGCCAGATTGTCCTCAAAGTTTATTCAAGCTTTCAAAAACTGGACTTTTAAAACAAATCGGTAAAGAGATAGAAGGACGTCAGTCAAAAAGAAAAACCCCACTAACAAGGGTTAAAAAAGCACAACAGCATCCCAAAATAACAATACGCTCCGCAGAAGCGGGGCCAACTGCCCCTTTTTTCCACCCAACATCTCAACCTCTTCCAAGACCAAAGTTCTCAAAATGGATGTGGCTTCCAATTGAAGAAGTCACATCCTCAGCCAGAAGGAGGACTGGTACCCAAACGCAAATACACTGAAATCTCCCCAAGCGATGTGAAAATAAATCCGGCTTGTTTTCTGCGGTAGCAAACCTCCTAGTTCCCGTAACCGAAACCTCTCACCCGGCTATATTCCTTTTGCACCAATAAACTGCTGGGCAAGGGGTGTCCTCAAAAATGCAAAGCGTTAGCCGAAGGGTGCCAGCGGCCGTATAGAAACACTAAGGAAAATTACTTACCAATTGTTCACTTGAAGTATAGTGAGCCCTGTGTCTTGTGCCAACTGCTTTTTCTGTTCTTCTGAAGGGTAAGGGTGCTATAAGACACCAAAATAAATATATACATTTAAAACAATGCTTTTTTTGGCCTACTTTTTATTTTAAATAAATTAAAAAAAAAAAAAAAAAAACAGAAGCGTGACATCTATTATTGAAAGGTGAAAATGCTGAGGTGTGTCACTCTTTTGTAATTATTAATGGGCTACTACATCACTTAATTAACGGCAGTAAAAGACAAGCCAATTATAAAGATTAGTGAAGTGGAGAAATAACTGCTTAGGATACTGGCAGTACCTTGATACTCAAGAAGGATATTTGTTGCATGAGCTGAAAGTTTTTGCACTTGTCTCGAATGACCGATTCGAGTCAAATCACCTTTTTTTTGCTGTATTTCACAGAACAATAAAGAATGTGATAAAGCACTTCTCTGTAAAACTAAAACACGCTGATGTTTTCTGAGATAGTGAAGGCAAATCTTGCCAGTGCCCCAAAATAATTTGCAAATAAGATCAGCATCCTGAACATAAACAAACGCCTGGGTTTTGAACGCAGGCCAACGCAAGGTCAACCATCAGCACATTTTTGCCTGACACTAACATAGCTGTGCTGCACTAATCCTAAGAGACAGAAAATAAATACTGTTTTAATTGAAGACAATGTTAAAATTCAATCATAAGTTACATTTCTTGTGAGAACTTCATTCCTTTCTCAGAAAATTCGCTTCTGCGTGAATACAGATTGCTTAATAAATCAACAGCAAAAACCACATCCAAGTTTGAAATTTAGATATATCATTTCTGTCCTTTCCCTCCATGTAAAAATGTCACTGTTCCAAAAGGAAACGGCCAAATATTGCAAATGTAACAATTCCCAGGAAAAACCCTGCTTTGAGGATCCGGCTCGGCTCCTAGCCTGGACACCCAAGTCTCAGTACACATTGGATTCAGACCTGGTCTGCTGCAAGGTACTTAATAACATTTCAATGAAGATAATTTGATATAACTGGTTAGATCTATCCCAACATCCCATTTAGCAGCTGGTTGTCACAAAGTATTTGCTGTTATACACACCCCCCTTTTTTTTCCCCAAACATTCCCATATTCTTTGGATGTACTCTTCAGCGTAATATTACATGAGAAGTAAACCGAAACCTTGTAAAACCTAAGAATTTAAAAGCTCATAAAATTCCGCAATCTTATTGGTATCGTAACTATTTAGCAGATTTTATATATTCTTGTAAACAGCATAATCTGACATCTAATGGCTATGTGACATGCCTGCATCACCTCACTCTACCAAACAGGAATTTTTGTTGTAACTCCGGCAACTTTCCTTTGCCCAACGCGCCCATTTCAATGCGCCCATCGGCTCCAAAAGATACAGTTTTTTTCACCCCCAAATGGTGGGGAATATCCCATTCTTTTAAAAAGACTGTTTTCTTGACAGTAAGCCCCCAGATAACCTGCACACCTGTAAACTACCCCCTGTATTTTCTGCGTCTACGTGAAACAGCTCCGGAATTGCAAAGTGGAAGACACAGGGAAGGGGATTTTACCTCTTTTTTACAGGTAATTTGCATTTCACACATGCAAAAATATGGCATGAATTTTATAGTCCACCTTACATACACTGTCATCCACAACAAACAGCCGTACTTGACTTACGTCCATCTATCTGAACATAACATTTTGCTTCTCTTCAAAAAAAACCCCAAACCCTACAGAGACGATTTGTAACATTTGCATCCTTATAGCTTACTTCCCATTTCACTACTTTGCTATCAAGCGAGGACAAAATTATTCTTTTTTTCTTATTTCGCTTTGCCACCTTACATGTGATCTAATTTTAAGTAATTGAACAAACTGTGTCTAATTTCATGCAGCAAGCAATAATTACTAGACAGCCTCTAGCTATTGGAATTGAGAACTCTGTCTCCATTAAGCAATCTTCAATTGTTCTGGACTTTTTTCCAAATAGACAAGACTGGATAAAATTAGCCATCAGAATAATACAGTCACTGCAAAAATAATTGCTTCAAAAGTCCCAAACCCCAAATTCCTCAAATTGCGGTATGTTTAAGGTCATCTGATTTTTTTTTTCATATCCTAGCACAGCATAAAGTTTCAATTTCGTGAAAAATCTATAATTGCCATCATCACATGACAGTCAGGACTTCACGTAGCTAATCCCTCTTAGCTACAGGTTCACAATGCGGCAGGGTTTTTAACTGTGATTCGGGGTGGTTTAAAATCTCTTAAACACTGGGCATCCTTATTATATAAGCTTTCTGTGGATCGTACGAGTTGTTCCTTTGTAGGCTAAAAAAAAAAAATAATAAAAATGACTTGACAAAGAACCAGCATGCCACAGGCTAGGTTGCTATAAAAACATTCAAAGCCTTGTTGCATTCCCACCCACAGGGCTAGGAAGGCCTGTGCTACAGGCAAAGGCAGACATCACATTGCAACAGAGAGAAAGGGGGAAACCCTGAGAACTGCCATTTTATGAAGAAATAGGAAATTCAGTCGAAACTGTTGCTGTTGGTCTTTATTTCACCCGTGCGAGAATGACGGCTGCCTTCCAAAAGCTTTCTAATGGTTGTTTAAAGGGAGAAAGACACAATCACAGAGATATGTGTATATGTATTTGCACAGATATGTATATTTGCGCGTATATGTATAAAACATATATATAAAAAACATGTATGTCTTAGTCATGCGGTTTAGTTTTAGGTAGTCCTGCGAGGAGCAGGGAGTTGGGCTTGATATCCTCATGGGTCCCTTCCAACTTGAGATATTCTATGGTTCTATGGAATATATAAATACATAAATAAACAGAGAAGCTTGTGTCTAAAAACACTGCACTGACTCCAAGTTGGCAAGCCTACCTATCACTCCGGATCACTTTGGGATATCAAAGCAAATTGTACCACTGTTCAATAAACAGTGACTTGAGACCTTTACTTTGTTGTGTACATTAGCTCCTACCATTATCTCTTAAAAGCTTAATTATTTGCAAACAATTGATCAAGATGGGAATTGGAGAAAAGAGACGCTGGACCACCGGGAGAGCTGCAATGCATTAGGAGAGCAAACAGAATTACCTTTAGGTCTTATAATCAGAATTAACGATTGGGACCGTACGCTGGGCAGCGCGAGAAGCTGTAACGCTCTTGCTGGAGTGTTTTCCATTTGATCTGCATTAACACCTCGAGTGAAAGCCATAAAACGGTGATTACAGATGGGAAGGCTGACCCTCCTTCCCAGAACCAGCCCAGCTTGTGTATACTGGAAGACTGCAGACAGGCTTTCTTGCCAAGGCCAGAGGAAAAGGGCAAATCCAAGGGGAAAAAAAAGTAGGAAGCAGGCAGGTTGGGGGGAAAAAAAAAAAAAAAAGGCATTTGGAAGAATAAGGCTGACAACAGATAAGGACTCTGAATCTGGCTCCGGTATTTTCTGATCATGCCTGCCTGCTGCTACAGCACTACAGAGCGGCATCCACCGAACGGTATGAGACCTAGTGTTTTTCCCTTCCCATAAATCTAGTGCTGAAATGCGGATTGTTTGGCACCATTAATGTGTTTTTGAGGCTCTGCGGTATTACTTTTAATAATGACTTAGTACAGAAAGTGATTGCTTAATAACACCATCAAAGTCTGCATGCAAATGAAAATTATCCCTGGGGGATTTGCCCAGGGTAATATGAACGGTTAAGGAACATTTGAAAAGGTAAAAATAACTATGCAAAATATGAGTCAGAGCAGTCGTTTTAGCAGTAACAAAGAAATCAAAGTGACAGAGAGAAAAATGTAACTTTCCATCATATTCTCTCGTCACTGTTTTATGAATGGTATTTAGAGAGCAGCAGTCTTAATAAAAGCCCCTTTTTAATGCAGCCAAGATCATTTTTAGCAAAACAAACAATAAGACTTTTTTTTTTTTTACCACCTTTGACTACAGTCGATGGGTAAAGTCTCCAGTAGATACAGATGGAAAGCATCCAAGTTTGTCTCTTAATGATACCCCTTGTCCAAATGTACCCCTTTCCTCAAATTTTCCACCCCAGGCTGCAAATGCTGGACGCCAGGACAGCGATAGACTTTATCTTGTCTGTAACCCGGTATCAATAACACTCCCTCCCTCTCTGCCTTGCCCGCTGTAGCAGGGCGTCGTAATGGTGGCAGAAAAATATGAAAATAATCCTGCCCAGAGCTTACTGCTGAGATAACGGGAGGCAAAACCGCCCCTTCTCACCGCCCCCCCCCCAAATTCCTAATTCCTCGTGGCACCGAACCGCCTCAACACCAACACTGCCAACCAGCCCAACCACAGCACAGAGGCAGAAGAGATCCCCAAGCAAAAGGTTGAACGTTACGTTATAAGGATGTCGTGGCAACCGTCCAGTGTCGCCCTTATCGCGGCAGCACCGCCGCTTGGCTGACCGTGCCGGCAGAAGCATTTCGGAAGTTCTTTTATCCCCTTCCTCCAGCCCTCTGCCTCCTCCAGAGCTCGGTGTAACGCACCAAGACGAGATGACCTTGAGCTAAACGCTGGTAGGTGATGGAGAGAAACTACCCCCCCAAAACGTACGCCCTCAGGAGTGTCTATTAACTGTTTTCTAACCTCAAAATAAAAAGAAGAAAAACCCCCAACACTATGACTTTCTTGTTTCTGAAGAGCAAGCCAGCCTACACCTAGCTCAGCAACCAGAATAAAGCCCAAGGTTCAGCCCTCCAGTGACAAACTGCACATCGGTTTTACGCTGAACTCTGAATCCTTGCTTTACCCAAACTTGTCCAGGGTTAGCTCAGGCAGCGGCGCAGCGGTCCGGGCCTCTCCCCTTCCCCTACCTCCTCCTGGTTTGTATTTGAACTGTTTACATTAGTGATCAAGTTGATCTATGATAAATTATTGGGGTTTTTTAATATCCATAATGCTCTCCTATTGTCTCTCGGCTTTATGAATTAGTTTTACTGTTGCAGTGAATGCTTTTTTGTCTCCTGACTGCACATTATCAAAGGGACACTTTGTGCCTGCCATTTGCATTACAAAAGCAGTGCATGGTGTAGTCTAAGAACAGAGCTTGAATTTATAGCAGTTGAGTCCTGGATCCTCGCACATGCCAGCCTCCGAAAGAATAACGGGGGTTCCTGCATTCGCAAAGTAGCCAAAAAATGGTCGGATCGCTATCCGTAAAGTCACAAGATTTAACCTGCTTTCTTCATCGGCCGCTGGTGTATTTAGAGGGAGCGATAAAGAGAACGGGTTGAGTCCTCTCGCCTATTCTGCAGGCTGCGTGAATTGGTTTACAGACCATCCCTGCGACCTGCTTTATATTCAGGCGAGGCTGTAAAAAAGTTGCCAAGTTGAGGTGAGCTGCTAGGAAGGGCGGGAGGAGGGAGGAATCAGCTCGGAAGCTGCAAACTCGATCCTCTTTATCCCATGGGACTGGCTTGCACGTCGGAGGAAATACTAAACACCAAGAAGGAAGTCATTTTATTAGAAATGCATCTATGAGGCTGGGAGGAAAAAAGCCTGTGCAAAGTTTGCACAGTCTTTTCCTTGGCCGAGAGCAGTGAGTCAGCCTGATAATGCTGTTGAAGTGTGAGCTGGCTTTGGCATTTAAAACTCCTCGTTGCTTTTTCAGCGCAGCAAGAAAACGCCGTCCATATGACACGGTCATGCTGCAGACAAAGCCAGCCTTTTCCTCTTTCAAAAGAAAATATTTCCTCAACTTATTATAATAGTTTAGCGTCCCCGCGGTAAGATTTTTTTTCATAGCATTACTGTTAATAAATCCTGGTGCTGCCAGAGTTATCAAACTGCAAACTATGAACGCAATATCAACAGGCGTGCTCGCTCTTGTAAAGTTAAAAAATGCATCAAAATATGCAAGGTCACAAGACGCTGCATCCCTGTATTGCTACGGCAAGGCCATACGCTGCCGCTCGACTTCTGGCATCAGCCAAATCTTATCAGATGGGGCTCTGAGACAGTGCCCATCGCCTCCCTTACAAAAGGGTTTGCAGGCTGCTTTGGCAACCCTGCCAAAAAATAAAAGGTGAGGAAAGGAGGCAGAATCCGACTCTCCTAAGGCAAACACAGGGTGTAAAACACAGAGCCGATACCCCAGAAGTTTTAACGTTTGAACGTGTGTTCACAGCGCAACCTGATTAAACAGGGGTTGGGTTAGTTTTGCAGGCAGCGGGGTGGAAGGGACGTTTTATTTGCGGGGGCTTATGAGGGAGGGAAGAGGTACTGGCAACAGCGACACTTTTTAATGAAGGAGTTATGCCGGGGGGGAAAAAAATGCTCTCTGCTTCTCTTTTTTTCCCATTTGCCCTTTTGTAAATAATTTTCTTGCAAGAGTTGTCTGTGAACAAGTTTTGGCACTCACTAACATAAATATCCTTTCCAAGGCTGATGGAGAGACACGGTATGGCTTGGGATGCGCTGCCAATACTTCTCTGGTGGCCCCATGAAATTATTCATAATGCAAGCACTCATTAAGGGAAAAAAGTTCAGATCATCCCTTGCACAGGATATTACAGAAGTCAGAAAATGGAAAAACCTTTTAACTCATCTAATCCATCCCCTGGCTGCTACAATATTATTCCTTCCATACCATATATTATTACCCACTGCCTTTTCCAGTTGAGCTTTAGCTAGTCCAAGCAATGGTGCTTCTGCTATTTCCTTTTGGAGACACTCTGATAGACCTCAGTGTTTGGAGCTTACTCTGGCTCCCACCAGCTTTCAGTTTAAGTCGAGTCTATGCAGACACTCCCACACCATACCCGGGTAATTGAGCGGAGCTTTTCCCATGTTAAACATTCCTTTAGTGCCTGTATGTATGTGCATGCAGAAACACACACACAGTACTTACACACACGTGTTAACTTCTCTTAATACACTTGAGTCATTTTTTGCTCTAGCGTCAAGATTATTTGCGCTAGTGCGACATGGGCGATGCGCTTTCCCATCCTCTGGGGTTTTTTTTCTTTTTTTTTGCTCTAGCACAGCCTAAAAATAACCAGGGACAGGGTAATTAAAAGAAAAATTGCATCTGAAAGATCAGCAAAACTCTCTTCATCGCAGCACACGGCCGAAAACAATGAAGTGTTACATCCAAGTGACACCGAAGGAACCGAGGAAATGCATCATCTGCCTTCCAACCGTGTTAGAGCTAAAACTCACATCCTTGAAACCCGGCTTTTCAGTTAAGCCGGTGTCTTTATCAGGTGGCCATGGAAAGGCGGGAAGGTGAACCCCAGCCTTTCCTAGGTGAGAGGCTTTTGGGAAGGAGGAAAAAATATCCCTGTCCCCAGCACGCTAAAGGAAATCCCGACTACCCGATAACTAGGTAAAAGCGCTGCTGTTGTTTTTAGACCCGGCCTAAGACAGATTAGCTCAGGTAAATAGCTCCTAACCAGAAGCCTTTTCTCAGCGATAAGTCACTGTCCTTATCTACCTCAAATGACTTTCTAAACAGGTGGGCTCGGAAATAACTCCGCAATCGCTGGGAAACGCCAGCGCCGGCGGTTGTAATCCCACAGAGCTAAGCCGAAAGCTTTTATTTGTGCTTTCTGCTCTCTTTCTCAGGCTGCCTTTGGTATGTCAGGAGCTCCCTCTCTAAGCGGGGGATAAAAACGCTCCCCTACACCTACCTCTCCTACCCTACATGCTGGAGTGACCAGGGCAATGGAGGGCTGCTGTATTCAGCAAGGTCCCTAATATCGACCGCAGGCTTTAGGATGGAGCTGGAGCTTTAGGCAGGTTTCCTGGGGTGATAGCACCCTTGGGAGCAGCCACCAAGCAATTTGGGAAGCCTCCTGCCATAAGCTCGGCCACCTTTTCTCACGGAGGGACCAAGCAGTCACGCAAAGAGAGTTCAAGGCAACCATCGCCTCGAGGTGCCAATCTCCAACGCCCAGACGAGGCGGGGGATTTACATTCGAACATCTTCTACTTGGGAAAAAAAAAAAACCCAAACCACCACCGAGGAAGGAAATGAAAAGATAAAGCTGCTATTTTGCAACGCTGCTTTTTTGGCATGGAAAGTCCTTGAGCAGATGCCCCGTCCACCATTAAATATTCACAACGTACCCTTGTAAAAGAATAAAGGCCACTCAACTTATAAGCAAAACCACGACGTGTTCTTCGTAAAAAAAAAAAGATGCATTTAAAGATCCGGGAGAAAAAAAAAAAAAATAGGAGGAGGGAAAAGAAAAAAAACCCAAGCCAACAAAACACCACCATTCTCTGAAGAAGCAGAGACTCTTGGAAGTAGCGTGCGTTCTCTGGCGTTAATTTTCCCACTTAAATTACAGTGATGCTGTAGCCTCATCTCATTAGAGATCATTGTCCCCAGTAGACAGTTGTGTTTATGGGGGATTCTTGCTGTTCCACACCTGCTGCTCAGGTTGCTACGTGATAAAGCCTGCATACAAACAGCAGTCTTGAGGTTGCTGGACTGCAACTGATGAGCCCAGGCTAATTCAGGGGTGATTATGTAGTTTACTGGACCACTAAACCTCTTTAAGCTTGTAATTACTGCCTATTTGAGTAAAGAACATTCAAAAGCAATTCACTGCATCATGCCTGCCACAGCTGGAAGCAGGCTGCCAGCAGTCTGCGGGGACATTAAAATCTACAGGGACGGGGATTCGAGCACAGTTCGTAGGCACTCACGGCGGCGGCGGCAGCCAAGTGTGTTCACATTCCAGCTCACCTTTTCTGACCAGGCGTACTATTAAAGGTGCAATGAAAACTATAGAAAAGCAATAAAGATGACAAATAACGGGACGTAATTGAAAGAACTGCATTTTAATGACTCTCCCCCTCTTCCCTCTCTCCTTATATTGGCTAAAATAAAAAAAAAAAAAAATTAAGCCTTTTTCTCATGAGAAGGGGAGGGAAAGAAAAGGCCTTTTGCAAAAGGGGAAATGCGCTTTGTCGATGTGAGTGTTTCTCTTTTGAAAGTTGGGGGCTTTCCTCATGTTTGGAAGTTTTAGAAAGAATAAATTTACTTGTAAAGTGAATGCAGAGTAAGTCTGATTACGTATTTGGCAGCAATGACCATGCAGAGGCATCTTAATCACTGAATCTTGATTAAATCCTCCTCACCGAGTCTTCACGAAAGCCTCCGAGAGTATCTCCAGACCTCGAACACGTACAAACCCCCGTCTCACCGCTGCATCACTTGCAAGCGCTGGGAAGTGCCTGAAACCACCGCTCTGCAAAACAACTCCACCCCGCGCGGCAATACAGAAGTCAGGCACAGGTCCCTACTATCGAGACGAGCCGGGGAGGGGGGGGGTTAATAATAAATAAACATCCCTCTGATTCTATTTGCCTTTTGAGTTTTGAACCGCTCGAGTCCTCCTTTTCAAGTCTGCCCCTGCAGCTCTCAATCAGCAGGAAGTTATTAAAAAAGGCGCCTTGTTTTTTTGCATAATTAGCAGCCTTTGGGAGCGGGGTCTGGGGGAAGAAGAGCAGATCAAATGGGACCTGTGACACAGGCAGAAAGGTTGGTAATGGGGATTTTTACAAGTGAGTAAACTAAGGTCCAGAGAGGATCGCTCCGGAGAGGATTGCTCCAGCAGAGCCGGAGAAACAGAGGGAAGTCACCACCGTGGCCGCCGAGCCCCGACGTTGCGTTGGCTTCACCGGGAGCTCCGACGAGGTGGCAGCGCCTGCCCGCGCGGCTCCGGCTGAAGCTCCGGTCCTCGGAGCCCGCCCTCCCTCCAGCCACCCCACAACGCCGTCTCCCTGCTATTATACTGCCATGTGTGAGGTCCACGTCGATGGGCCTAACGAGCCGCCCTATTAACTAACTGCATGAAATGTACTTCAAAGCCTCGCAGGACATTTGGAGATCCAGAATTCATCGGTGTCGTTTCCCTGTCCCACTAACAACTGCCGCAGCTGCCTGGGAGAATGGGGTGTGGGAAAAAGCAAAAATAAACAAGGAAAATAAAACAAACCGTTGCTATCGATATAATTAACCCTGTACTGAAGGTAAATTTAAGAACGGGGCCTCTCTCTCTCCTCATCTAATCAATTGCCTTGTTTTAAAAACCATGGACATCTTGTCTGTAGTATTACTCTCACTATATATCTAGAGAAGGAAAGGGGGAAAAAAAAAACCAAACCCCATGCATGCGTGAGCATGCCGCTGTTAACAAACATCAGCTTTTAAAGGAGAATATAAAAGCATTTGGGAAGTTTATTGTTAAAAAGCATGTAAACTCCCAGCCACAACAATCCTCCAGCTAACCCCATCCGAGCTCCAAAGAGCCATGGGCGTATATGTTATCCAGCCATCACTCTTATTAATATTCATTAGGCAGGTCTACTTGCACTTTTGTAAGCTGCGAAGGTGGGCAAAGAAACAATCAGAATTCTTTAACACACAGGCATTATCAGTTCAACATCTGCCAAACAGGAGCGTGCAGAGATCTGAGGTTGAAATTCAAACGCAGTTTACCTGGGCAAGAGCTGGGCTTCGCTTCCCAACACCCAGCAAGCTATTTCAGGCGCTCTCATTTCATCCATCCCAGCTTTTTACATCCCCGTAAGTTCACTCTCCATTATTTTTACCTTTAAAACGAGAGTCCCTCATAGATTACCTCCTTTGTTCCTTAGCTCTAATGAGTTCCCTTCTGCTAAAATAGCCCAAGTTCAGTAAGATCGCATGTATGAATAATAGAGCCAAGTTTTAACTCGGTAAACTTGACTAAGCAATTCTGCTTTCTGACTAGAGAATTCATTTATCTACACCCATTTAGCGTGTGAAATCCCTTTTACTGGCTTCAGGGTGCGGACCTATGCAGAAATGCAGACTTTCTGACCAGCCTGGGCTAAAATTTAACTCCGAGAGATGAATTAAGAAGTCTCCGCAAGAAAACAACTGCTCTAATTAATTATTTACCCTACTTCGCAAAGCAACCCGGCTGATAATGCTAATGAATTTAAGAATAAAACAGACGTGCGTTCCCAAGATGATATTTATATGCGCAAGGACGTGCACTGAAAAAAGTGCAATTCAGATCTCCTGGGAGCTGGGAAAAAGCACATCCCAATTCTCCCCCAAATCTCCAGATTTAACCCTAAATTAACACGCATTTGCCCACAAGTTCACTACATATTGATTCCTGTCCTTATAAAAACCTCATTAAAAAGGCTTGGACGGTCTCCAGGATGCGACTCTTCCCTTTTGGCAACCTGCTTGGACCGAGACGGCTCCCCCATAAAAAATAACCTTTTCCCTCTCCAAAGTCGATACAGCCCTCCACCAATTATGCCCAGCTTCCAAAACCTTTAAAGCTCAAGCTGTATCCTCCCTCACAGAGGGTCAGCGGGACCGAACTTTGCATTGCAGAGGGAATATTCATGGAGCAAGGCACTTCCCAAGGCTCGGCGTTGGCCGACGCTGGGGAGACAAGCCCTGAAATGGCAAACCTGTCCGCGCCTCTGTAACTTTAGATACGGTGATTAGCTGCAGCAAACTCAGCCAAAGCCTGGGCTGCCTACAGGATACGTCCTCGTCTTTGTAAGGCGAGACCCTCGGTGGGCGTCTTCTACAGGATGACGGATGGACGAGGCCAGGACGGGTGTTTTTGGAAGGGGCTCTTCAAAAACCCAAAGAGAGTCAGCTACAAGAAGCCAGTGCCCACCCCATCCCCAGCCTGAGCATCCCCTCCGGCCCCTCCTGCCTGGTCTCCTTCGAGGTCTGAACACATCAAGCGCCACTCACATGCGGATGCCACCACAGATACTACCATAAAAGAGACAATCAACGTATTTGGAAGCAAAAGCGCTGAGACGGCACGTCGCTTTCAGCACATTTATGAAGTGATGGCCATTAATAATTCGCAAGCATAATAACATCTCATCAATTAATTTTTTCAATACCAAGCTCAAAATCCCCCCCTCTGCTTCCCCCTCCTTTCTGAACAAAACTCCACATTTCTCTTAGAAAGACCTAAATGGAAGTACCTAAAGACCAAGAAAATGTCACCACTAACAAGTTAAAAAGTAAGACAGAGCAACCTGGCACATTTGATCTTGTTCTATGCACGAACCTTTCTAAGATGACTGCTCCAATTAAAAAAAAAAGTCGAATTTATCATTTTGATGATATGAAATGACGAACTTGACTATTATATGCATATATTTTGTTTAATGACTTCATTTATTTTAATAACAAAGGGAAACTAGATCTTTACAGATGAAAGGTTTATTTCATGGCTTCGGTCAACTGGGATTTTTAAAATCTGTGATGTTAACCAAAATGTGATAATGGATGTTCTCAAGGGCCCTATTTTGTAGCATTTTATGCAGAGTCAAACTATACGCGAGACATTACAAACATGATGTTTAGCCCTATTTTAAGAAAGTAGAACTGACTCCGGTGTCAGAGGCCCCTGTAATTGTTTTCCGTCTGCTCCTCGTTCCTCTGAACGGTTACTTGTGCAGCAAAGTCTGGCTGTAGAAATACTGGGACAAAGGCATTAGCTCTCCAAAGACTTGTTATAAAATGATATTGAAAGGCATCGTTTCTGGGATTTTGGCTGGGAGGGGACAAGAGTGATCGCAATGTAACTACTTTATCTATCGCAGGCTGCCTTGAAGGGTCTGTCGACATCCAGAAGAAGACACACACGAAAAAGATGCTAAAAAAATAAAAGACGCGTTTAAAAAAAAAAAAAAAAAAAAGCTAATTCTGCTACCGTTTTTATGTCTGTTAATTCCTAAGATAGAGATAATCAGAAACACCTCATCAAACTTGATCATGCTCTCAGTCCTTCTGAAGAACTACTCATCTACTCCACTTTCTTTTATTTTTACGTTAGCAGATTGAAAACAGTTGTTTCAGACAACGGCGGCACTCATGCGTACGCAGCATTGAGGATGTTCTGTTCTTGTTTAATACATTTTATACGTGTATATACACCTTTACGCACGCAGAGGTGCGCGTGCATGTATGGGGATCGACGTAGTTTTGTAAACTATGCCTTCCGCCCCCAAAAGCAGGGACCTGACCACTGTTTTAGGGAAGGTAGCCCAAGATGGTAGCTCATGATGAATGGCTGTATCATCCCTGGCTCGGCGGCGGCGAGACCCTGGGTCTAATCTGCCAAACATCCCCTTCGTCTGCAGCCGATCAGCAGATGTAACCACATAGGCCCTGTCAGCTTGACATATCATTCCTACGACAATGTCAACGAGTATTAATGTTCAATTATCTGTCCTAGAAATAACCCTCGCCTTTACGCATTGTGTAACTGGGCGCGTGGCACTGCGGTAATCCAAACGACAAGGGCAGAGATGCCCGCGCTCACCCGCTTGCTGTGAGTTGGCTTCCCAACATTGCGATGACATTGCCTCGCGGTAGCATGTGGATGCCTTCCCCCTCCTTCCTCTCCCTGGTTGTGGGCTTTGGTTTTTTTTTTTTTTTTTTTTTGGAAGGCACGTCGCAAGGACCCCAAAGACCTTTCTCCTCTTCGCATGTTGCATGTCACCCATCAGTACGCCAAGACACGCTCAGAAAAGACGTATTTTGATTTCACGCCCATGCAGAACCACGAGGAGTTTGCTTGTTTGCTTTTACGGAGGGCCATAAGCCACCCGTTACCCGTCAGCCTCTTTTTATGTACCACGTGCGGGTATATACGTATATAATTTACCATCAAACGCAAATGTCAACAGCGGCTTCTTCCAGGGCTGCGTCAAGATCAATTCAACCCCCGACTGCAGGGCTGGAGCAATTTGTGCAAACGAAACATTACAGCTTCCCTTTGTTAAAGCAAGTTAAAAATAAGACCCCCGGTAGAGAGATGATTCGAAGAACAAACACGAGTTCGTTCCTGCCACCTTTTACTACTGTTCAAATATTAAAATTATCGATCAGGCCAAATTCAAATAGGGCTCTCGGAGCAAAAAGCTTACCAAGCATTTCTTCTTTTAAATCAGCGTTATGGTCAAATTACCGCTCGTTTGAATAGGCTGCGATGGAGTTTGCGTGATTTTTTTTTTTTTTTTTTTTTTTTTTTTTTTTTTTTTTTTTTTTTTTTTTTTTTTTTTTTTTTTTTTTGTTACTATGGCACAGCTTCCTTGAACTAACATTCAAAGGTTATCGGCTGCAAGTTATGCTTGCTAAGACTTCTTATACAACTCACAATCAGAGGGAGGGAGTGGGAGGAAGCAGTGTGATAACCAGTGCCAGCTTTGAGATAAAGCTCTCCACCTAATCTCTGTTTATTTAGACAACCATCTAACCGCAGCACCGGGCGTAAAAACAAGCCAGGTGTACGGCTAAGGGAATTTCTCCTGCCTTATCGTGACTGCATTATATTTTGGGGCAAAGGGAAACAGTCTTTTTTTTTTTTTTTTCCCCAAGATAACTTCAAAAATTTGAATAATCCCAAAGTTTGAGGGTTTAATGTTTGGATTTGCTCAGCCGGCCGGGCTTTTTTGCTTTGTTTTGTTGGGAGGGGAGGTGATGGTAACAAAGCACATTTTATTCCGTGCTTTTGCATTTCTGGAGGTTTTGGAGAAAAAGGTTTGCCATATCACATTTAAGACCAAAGATCCTGCATCGAAATATTTCCCACCAGAGGGGATTCAGGGCGTTTGGAACAAACATACGTATTGTGGGAGCAAACTGAGTAGCGTTTGAAATGTATTTCACCCTAAAGAGCCGTCAGAGGGTCAGGCACCCAGCACACCTCCGCAGGAGCAGCAGCGCTGAACCTGCTTTTCCAGTGCTGAAGCTGCTTTTCCAGCGTGGGTGCCAAAATAGAAAAGCTCTTGCAGGTCAGGCCATGAGAAGCAGCACCGTAAGGCGTCTGGTTGAAGGATAACCGAGCCTCCCTCCAGCTTCAGCGGCAATATTAAACTGCGATGGGAAGCTTGCACGTCAGCTGATGGCTCTATTTCTCCTGCCGTATGAGCCCAAAGTTGCCTCCGACGTATTCAAACTCGGTTTCCCCCCTTTTTTTCCCCCTCTGATAATTCACCCCACCGTTCAGTCCTTCGTTTTAGGCAGGGGGAAGTGATGAACGTTGCTGAGTGCCAGTTTTTTTGGTGCAAGATGAATAACCCCAAGAAGCAACTTACACCGAGTCCCAGGCTCCTGTCAGCCCTATAATTGATGATGTTTTCACTGTAAGGGGTGGGGACTGGGACACATTAAGGCTCAATAGGGGAAGTAAATGGAGTGAACTGACTCAGCAACTACGCCTTTTACCACGGCTTCTAATAAGGATAAACTGATTACTGCCAAATGTACTTTAACGTCACAGGGAGGGGGGAAAAAAATAAATCGATCTGCTCAAAGGAAATAGATGCCATACCAGAAATTTTTTTAAAAGTGAACTTTTATATTCAAAAGCGTAGAAGTATGTTTCAGGAGCATGTCGCTGCTTCTTTCCGAGTTGGCATTTGCTGCTAAACCAAAAATGAATTTGCAGCCTTAAAATGCACCCTAAATGCATCGCTGCAAAACGATCGCTACAAAGCCAACGTCTCTTTTCTCTAATCTCGCTCTCAAATGACTTCGATAACAAAGAGGTGCACGGCGATGCTCGCGCTGTATTTCAAGCGCTGACTTTATGTCAGCATCTTTTTATGGAGACTGGGAGAGCGGATGCTCCGCTTCTGCGCCAGGCGGTGGGGAAGGCAAGCAGGCGGCCGCCCAGGTTGCCGGGGTGACTATGGAGCCGACAACCCCGGGATCCAGCAAAACCCGCCCTGACTGATGGCTTCTGGGTTCCTGCTGACCTTTGATCCCTCCTGGTTTGGCTGGGAACAAAAGAGCCTGTTCACCGGGGCCCCCTGCACGTATATTTAACGAAAGCGGTCATCACCTAAACGCTGATTAATATGTTTGCTTTACGTGCGGCGGGAGGGGGACCATGGCCATCCCGTGCCGCCACACAGGTAAGCGCCAGGCTGTAAAACCAGAATATATCCTAGCTGGTGTGTCACACAAAACAAATCAAGGAAACCCACCATGAGGGACATAAAAATGACTAAAACAGGTAAAGACAATTTTTGTCACCAACGCAAGAAGTTGCTGAGGCTGGCGACGGCGCCAGGAGTGATTTCGCCGCGTACCCGAAAACCTGCGCGGAATTTCTGTCATTGGAGATTTGGTGCTGCTCTGACACCGAGGGCCATGAGCAGCTCGAACATGCTGTCGCAAAGACGCTGCCGGCTACGGCAACCACGAAGGATGCCGTCCGACCCTCAGCAGCAACTTTCATCGCCGCATATTGTCACCATAGCAATGAAGCTGGATGCGGGCAAATGACAAGGGTCTGTCGTCACTCAGCCCCAGCCTGACAGCCTTCAGCACCAGCCGCTCTCATCCAGCCTCAGTAGGCAAATACGTCCTCAACGGGCCCCAAAGTAATAACCTGCCCTTCTGCAATGTCATCGTTTCACCGGCGCTCCCAGTAGCAGTGTGCAGCCCTTACACCCCGTGGAGATGCTTTGTTTTAGTCCCCAGCGAGTTTTTGTGCTTTAGGGAAAAAGAAGAGAAAAGCGAGGAAAGGGGGAGCCAGAAAGGAGACGGCGGTACCCAAACTTCAAATATCAGAGACGATCAAGAAACAAACAAGAAAAAAAAAAAGGAAAGGAAAACATATCTGTTACACAAATGGCAGTAAAACATGAGAATTAACGTTCGAAAGGAATACGACGACACTTTCCACGCAAGGGCTTCTGCAAGGAACAGGGATGTTATTGTGAAAGTCTCAAGCTCCCTTTAATATTAAACACAGGAGTTGTATATAAAATGCATCCGCCGCTCCCTTCACAGAAACAGGCGTTTGGGGTGAAGTCAGGATAACTGGCAAGGTATGCCGGGCTGTCACCGACAGCAAACACAGCAAGCATGCTGCTCTGCCTCCACGCCAACGCTGAAATCAGGGGTCCCAGCTATTTTCACCGTCCTCCTGCCAGAGATGCCACGAAGAGACAGTTAACTTGGTCTACTTCCCCGCTGCCTTGGTGGAAGTACGGCGAGAAAAGACAGAAATCAGAGGTGGCAAACACTATCTCATCTAGAGCTCGTCTGCCTGGTTGGATTAATCATAACGTCTCTATTTTGGGAGAAGTTCTGCGCGGGGTCAGTTTTTACTCATCCCGCCCATGCAAAGTCGCCCCTCGCAATCGCGGCGCGTGCAGGGGATGGTGAAAAAGATTTGACTTGGTGGTTACCTTACTTAGCTCATCTTGACCACGCACTTCGTATTTTACTTTGTGTTTAGTCATACAGAATAACCTGATTTAACAGCGAACCCATGTATCACACAAGCCCTCTCACCATTTAGAAAGCCGCCTTTTAATGATATTTAATTTAGACTCGCTCATATGCTACATTTGCTAGTGAACACATTGGCTACGTGGCTCTTATTTAACACGTTCGCCGTACCCCCGTAGCATGCAACACGCTCGCCGGTCCGCGGCGGCCCTGGAAAGACAATTCACTGCTTGAACATTTTTAAACCTGATTTACCGTTCCAGAGCAACAACTACGCAACTAATCTTCCAGGACAAATGTAACGCCGAAGAACAACTAAACTGAAACGTATAAATTCCATATATACTTAAAAATATTATTGTCTGTAATTTAATATAACAATATTCCTAGGCCTATAACCTTGCACGCAGAGGCAATTTCCCAAGCATTAATACTTAAATGGGTCATATGCACCACATCTGTCATTCTGTCCTGAAGTCTATGAGGCACAACCAAGACTCTGCAAGCCTATTGATTTTTCTAGCATTTGCTTTAATTTACTTAACCATTGAGAAATCCATCCGTACATAAAGGGCAACTGTCCATTACTGCCTCATTTGCAGACATTCTTTCCCCTCATTTTTTTGGTAAATATTTCCCCTTAAATCGCTGTGTGTTTACAGTGTAAAAATGAATCCGGAAAGTGCTCACACCTGTTTCTGTTCAGTAACTGCTGCACCGAGGTATATGTAATGTGCTTAAAGATAGAATAAATATCTAGACATTATTACATCTGTGTGCAAAGGGTGGTAAATTAGATCCTAATTACATTAACAGGGATTCTGCCTCCCAGCTTAAATTTTACATGAGCACTCTGTAAAAATCCAAAAGCTCTGCTGTGGTTTCTTTACGAGCTGGTGATTACAGCTACTTCCTATGCGGTCACTAAATATTCTGTTTACAAATAAATGAAGAAGCTTTGAGCCAACTTGCCAGGGTAATAATCCATGGGTGTTTTTTTTTTTTCCCCCAGCAAACCTTTACCACATAAGCATGGCAACAATCAGAAGCCCTGGCTTCATCTAATTACTCTATCACATAATTTCACAAATTGCCTTTTCACTGGGGAGCCAAGTGCAAAACACGCTCACAGTGGGATTTCAGGCAGCAGCTTTCATTTACTACTCATTTCTTGTTAAATTAAACACAAAAACACCAGTTGTGCGAAAGAAGTCAAAAAGAATGCTTGCAAATGAGCCAGACAAGTGTATCTTATATTTATACCATTCACACAAAATAGCTCATTGGCAAGCTGGATTTTTAATGGCACCATTATCGCCTTTAACCCTTTTAAAGCCCAGCGCGAGGCTGGTAACCAGATCATCCCGACCAAACTCAAGCCCAGTGAAACGGCACCAGGCAGCGCATCAGCCTGATTAGCCAACATGGCATCCTTTAGTTAATAACCGGCGAGACGAGGCACCTAAACACCAGCACGCCCCGACTTCGCCTCCACGCAACCCCTCCGACTTCCAGGGGGTTTATCGGGGAACAACCCAAGGGCAGAATTTGGCCCACAAACTCCTGGGTATTACACCGCCTAATACGAGGGAGGCACGGTCCGACAAATACATCGAGTGGGCTTTGTAAGCGCAATTCCGATTTCACCCCGGTACGGCCCTCCGCGGAGCAGGGGAACCAGCAGGACTCGGGGGCAGAGGCACCTGGAGGGCCAGACCCCTGCTAATTATCTGAGCGCTAACAAGGCAGGATTTTAAGCTGCCACCAAGGAACACAAATTATTTTGAAAATAATTGCAGCCAGTGTAACATCGCTGGTGGAAGTGAACCTGAGGTTACGCCGCTCTAAGATGACATTTTTTACATCAACAAGTACAAAACTAAAACACGGCCATTAGTAATTAAAGCTGTTCCTTTTGTAGCACCAGAGCCAGTAGGTCAGGTACTGTTTTACATCAGAAACCAGGCCTTGATGGCTGTAGATTTGCCAGCATTATCTGCACAGGGAGGAAAAAAAAAAAAAAAAACATTAGCAGCAGCTGTCTGTGTGCCTTGACATTGAAAATCCTATTCATACAGACAGGTGGAGTAATTTAAAAGCCAATGTGGTGCAATTTTGATGCAACTAATGCCGCTGTTTACTAAAATGCCGCCATTACCGTTGTTTATGAAAACATTACTAAAATTGCATTTGGTTCATAAGAATCCTAAGATTCTGGTTATTACCTGCTTCAAAATTATTCTGCCCCCAACTGCAGCTCACGACCCTCCGGGGTTTACAACCTGCTGCACCGATGGACCCACACTCGGGTTTTGACAACAAAATCAAGGGTTCATCCTCTCTGCCAGTCCCACGCAAGCACAGTGCAACTGTCGGATCAGCACAAAGTTCCCGGCATATAAGTAGAGTTCTGCCAATGAATCTATTAATTAGCCAGACTCATCTAACATGACATTGACCTTCCCAAAAATATCACCTAGGGACCCCAAAAGCTCTGACTGACATGAATACAGGTTGTCTAGGAAGAAGAGTTTCACTTCAAAGTTGACTTCAGGTAACGAACTGAGCAAGCCACCTAAGGCGGAGTCCTACCATTTCCTCTCTGAGTTCAAAGAAAGTCCTTCAAAAACATATTTATATCATGAACAGACCCTCGGTTTTACTAGTGTGACTCAAGTGACACTTTAGTGCCACGAATGTGACGACCTCCCTTTTTGCATCACTGGTACGGAGCATCACAGTGGAAATAAGGGGGGGGTTGTGTCGGGTTTTTTTTAAACATAGTTCCAAAATGTCTTATGCTGTACAGGTTGCATTAGAAAAGGTCAACCAGTAGCCAAGAAAGGAATATTCATGCTGTACCTAAAATCTGAGAAGTATTTTCTGGGCACAAGTTTCTGGTTCATAAAGCAGAAGATGCAGTGGTAGGTCTCCCAGACCTTGCCTTATTAAAATGATGGCCCACCACTGAAGTGAAACGAGTACGCTACTAAATACTGTGGGTCTAAATCAGGCAATGATGCAAAAGGCGAGGTAAATTAGATAACTACATATTAACTTAAATCCTTTTCTGCCTACTTACCTTCTCTCTACACATATATTTAGCATTGCTGTAGCTTACAGGGTGAAGAGCTGGAAGTGCAAAGGTGAGTCTGATCGATACGTTTGTTCATATATTGAAAAATGGATGTTCAGCTGAGCATTTTGGGGGAAAGGACGGCACTGTCCATGGAAATTTTAAACTTTCCCTCAAGCAAAAAAATCCCCTTCCACAACAAAAGTTTTCTGTGGGTAATTTGCATGGGCAGACAGTAAACATAACCAGTTAATATTAGGAATTAGGGCTCCTCGAATAGATGCAACGAGAGAAAACGTGTAAGCTGCAACAGTGCGGATTCTGTTCAGCTGAAAGTAAATGCAGGAAAAGAGGAACAGAACTTTTTAAATGGGTAAAGAACCAACTCACTTCTCATGCCTGGCCTGGAGCAACAAACAGGCTATATTCACAGCGATATCACTGTTTCGGTTCATTCAGACAAGGGTTAAGCTCATGCAAACAGATGTAGGATACTCTATGCCAGAGGAAGGGAATGCATCTTACACAACTTGATGTACCACTTCCAAATGTGACCCTATTTGAAAGGCAGCTTATCTTACACCGCAGATTAACACATCTCATCAGATATGCGCCCAACTGGTTTGGTGCCTCATATTTTGGCTCTTTACCGGAGCCGATTAAGTCACTCACTAGCTTACACTGGTGTGCTGTGAAACTGCTTCAAGAGTTAGGAGATTGCCAATAAAAAATTAACACTGGCACTTACATACATAAGCATATCTGAGAATCAACATAGGCTCTTTTGTAGCAACTGTGTTAGAGGACAAGCTAAACAAACAACTAATAACGAACAACTGAGCCCATGAATTTACCCTCATTTCCTGCTCACCAACTGCTTGCCAAGATACTGTTGTTGCCTTTGGTGTACTTCGTATTGCAAATTATTTGCCAAAATATTTCCGTGGATACTTCCAGATTTACAAATTGGTGGTCAGAGCTTTTCCCTCCCCCTCTCCCCCTTCAAAATGTGATACTTGAATTTTGTACATCTGCTTTGACTGCAGAAAGACAGTACGTCACGTAACACATTTCTGTGCCTTGACTGGAGGAGGCTAATTTCAAAAATGAAGTTGCACACGCAAAACATCACAGCTGCAAATATAAAAAGAAAGGAGAGGGTGGAGAAGAAAGCAAAGCACTTACTGTTGACTTAAAAATTCTTATTACTGCAAACATTCTTGCTGGTAAACTCATTTCCCAGAATATTTATGCAAACAAAAGAAGTCCTAGTACAACCAGAGCAAGTGTAATTTAACATCTGAATTAATGTTTATCATGTTTCAACTTTTCAGTATTCCCTCGCTTCTACTCACATGTGAAATTCTTCTGGTGTGTAAATACTAATGTGTTTCAGCAGCTTCCAAATAATTCAAATTCTTTAATGTGCCGGTGGCTTCCACATTGGTACAACAGTGCCTCCAAGGTGGAAATTGGGGGAAACCGGGAAAAAGATAAGATAGCCCTTTGGGAACAGACACTCTCTCTCTCTCTAAAATCTAGCCTGGGCTGTTGGCTACCTTCTGATTTCAACCAAAATACTTCCCTGGACCACCATTAATCCCGAGACCTGCGAGGAGCTCGGCATGAGATGCTTTGTACCACATAGTTTAAGACAACACGACGGTTGTCTTCATCAGAAACGAGACCGAATCGTAGATCTGAAAAACCAGATGTTGTAACTACACCACTCTTCAGAACGTGAGAATAGCCTACATAAGGAAGCCCATTTCCTTGAACCAACTGACTAAAGCACCCTATATTTTTCCTTTCTGGTCTAAAACCAAAGGTTTGTAGCATAGCCCAGAGCTGGCAACTTAAATAATCTAAAGGACAGCATGAGATCCCAGTACATGAGACATGCGCTTCCCAAGAAATCATGAAGCCGGAGCACTGGCAGCATTGCCAAAGGTATCCTCCCAAAAAACAACAGGTCTCTTTAAAAATGGCAAAATTCACCCACGCTAGAAAATGGACCAACCCTTGGAGGCTGGACAGCAGGTCAAAGCAACAAATTTGAGGAAGATTAAAGAAAATGCTGAAGGTTTTGACAGTCAGTGTCCTCCATCAAACTCTGGGAGGGCTGAAGGGTTAAGAAGTTAATTCAAACCAAGTTACCTTAATCCTGTTTGTCCTCCTTTCAGGAGCTCTCAATTCAATTCTGACAGAGCCTCGGAATAATTATCTTCTCCCATAATAACATTTCCTATTCCCTCCCGTTGAAGACGACTGCCACAGCACCTCCACCAGCAGAAAGGAGCTGAGGACCCTCATCGTGGGTTACTTGCACCAGCCTGCGATGGATTCTTTTGTTCGTCGCTCCGGCAAGTCTTCCCGCTGCCAGGAGCAGGAGGAGCCCTGGCTCCCACCTTCCCAGCCGAGGGGATGGCAGTGCACGGGTGACCAAAGGCAAGCTAAAAACGCCTGGCTTTTCCCAGGGATTCGGGACAGCTGGCACTAAGAAGTCTTGCAGATGTGGAAGAAAGATTTTTACAGCTTCGCCCACAATAAAAATCAAGTGAAAGAGGAGACTTGCGTATTTGGGATAAAGGGGCGGACACTCCCCCCCGCCCCCCATTCTGAGTCCAATATACGGAAATATGACCCCCATCACACAGACGAGCTCCAAGAGCCCTCTGGCATTTTGCAGAACAACTATCAGTTGGTGCAGGATGGAGAGTCACTGTAAGTTGTACTTTTGGAGGGGTTATTTTGTTTTAACGCTTTCAAACCCTCTCGAGAGGAGAGCAAAGAAAATCCTCGCTGGTTTTAGCCAATTATTTCCCCTTTTTATGTTTTCAGCAGCATAGTTTTGTACCCATCTGCCCTCTCGCTATACCCCTTTCCAAAACTGGACAAGCATCCCGCACGGGAGTACTGGCAGGGAGCCAAATTAACCCCACGCTCCTCCCAAGGCAGTATCTCATAACCATGGAGGGATGAGAGAAGACTTGAAATCCACTTGCTTTAGCCTTAAAAAGTTGCTAGCCTGTAAAATATTCATACATAAACAAAACTTACAGAATTAAACGGTGTAATAGTATTTTTCTATCAGAATAACTATCCTTGAAGCAACGGGGACTATTTTTCTCAGCTAGATGCGGATATAAAAGTGCTTCCTTCAAATACCTGCCTCCAATAAATTCTTTTATACAAACAACAGCTTTGCTAAACAGATTGCATATTGCTTATTACAACTTTTCTTGTTTAATAGAACGGCATCAGGTGATCAATAAAGCTTCAAAATCAAGATGCGTAATAGAAAAAAAACCTTTCACTTTTACTGTAAAGTCAACGTGTTTCAGCTACGTCTTTTACTTTCTGCTCAGTCTCCCATTTCACTAAGATTTAACCTCTTAAGGAAATTGTTTTAAAAGCAGTTAAAAATAATGATTACATTATGGGATTTACATGAAAGAAATCCTTGGCCCATTCATTTTTTTAAATCATGGCAATTTGTTTTTTGAAAGGTGTTTGAAGTCCTTGAATCTACCTCTTGGCACCATTAAAAAAAAAGTAGTTTATAATCCCCTAATGTGCTTAAATATAGCCTTCAATAGTTTAAATTGTTATTAAACATCTTTTGGGATTATAATTTTATGTCTTTTTTTGCCTGATTAGATGATGAACGTGAAGATCATCAAATACTCATCATATAACAAACCAATTACATCGTTTAATCCCCAAAATGAGGTTTGAATCTCAGCATTTTAAATTAAGCTGGATTTAAAGGATGAAGAGAATTCACAATGACCGAACAAAACACTTGAAAAGACACCCCCCAAACTCCCTTCTTCTAGTTTTGAACCAAAAGGTACCATTGCTGGGACAAAAGCAGAGTACGGGTTGAATCAGAAACTAATCCTGTTGCCACAATTAAATTTACACAGATCTGGTTGTAGGCAAGATTATTTTTCCCCTTCCCTTCCTCCAAGCTTTTCCCTTATTTTGCAATCCCTGCTGAGGGCTATACATTACAGTGAGGAGATCTGCTTGAAAAATGGTAGTGAGAGATGATCCCTGAATGTTAAGTGATCCAAGAAATAATTTAAAAAAAAAAAAAAAAAAAAAAAGAAGAAAGAAAAAAAAAAGAGGGCCTGCAAAACGTTGCCGTGCTGCAGCACACCCTGAAATTATCCTTAGGGCAACTTTCTGGAGCCCAGTTCCAGCACAGGACTGGTTCGCCCCAGTCCCTCCTCGAAACCTTGCCATGGCATTCCACGTTGATCTGATGCCACCAACCTCCCCTCATTTTTGGCTCAACCTTTATACTTCGGGGATGTCCTGACAGCTTCACCAGCCTATTAGTAGCCTTATTTATTTTTTTTTTTTCCCCCCGAACAATAACAGGACATTCCTTCCACTTCAAATTTATAGCAAAATCCTAAACATAGATTTCACAAACCTCAAAATTTACAGGCTGGTGTCATAATGTACCATCACAAATTTCAACAAGCTCCACAGCTACGTTTTGCCTAACTAACGGCCAACACGGGCAGCTCTTCCCACCCAGACATTTAATCAAAATTAAGTCAGAATAGCAAATAGTTAAAAATCAATCCTGCCAAGTCCTAAGCGTAAGTCTGATCACCGCTTTTGCGATTGTTTTAGCTAATTTTTTTGGTTGTTATTATTCCAAGGGGAAGAAAAAAAAAAAAAGGGGGCAATTTGGATGAATTTATCCCCTGAAGTGTTTTAGAGCATACTGCCTGCATCCGCAGAGGACAGCGCTTGCCTACCCTTTGGGCATACGTCAACACAGTTCTGCACATCAGTCAAAATAATGGGGGGGGCTGCAGCATGACACTGAGTGGGAACTATTGCCCAAACACTTCAACAACCGGAGAGGCTATGGCCTTGCATTTGATTTTTTTTTTTTTTTCCTTCAATAAAGAAAAAAAGAATTTCCTCCAAAGTGAGAAAGGAGAACTAAGGGACAAACCTTAGGAAATGAAGTCAGTACACAGAGGAAGACTTAATACTCTCGGAGATGGCATAGAAGGAATTAAACCAGCCTATACACTTTTAAAAGATTATATTAGTGCAACATTTATTTTAAATCTTGCCAACCATTAATCATTAGTATGACAGACACAGCAATTACTGTCTATTTTGTTTAATTCCATGCCACTGATGTGTATTAATATTACAATTGTGAGGGAAAAAAAAAAAAATTGCCTTTGAAAAGGAGGGCTCCCAAAACCCACCCCAATTAGGAGGCACCAGCGGTCAAGGGGATGCCGGATTTCGCGCTTAACCGCCGCTCGTTCCTTCCCTGCCATTTTCCGGATGGGAAAGTGAAGGCAGGTTAAGCACTGGGGGCAAAAGGGAGGTATCGCCTGCCCTGACATGTCCCCTGCCTGAACAGAACCACCTCCCTATCTCTCCTCACCTCCCGCCTTAGGGAGGACCTTGCGTCCGCCCTAGGGAAGACCAAATTCACTAATTAAAAAAAATAAATAACTGATGTGGGGTCCCCAGCTTCCTCAGCTGACCACTCCTCAGGACGACCTCCCTCCTGCAGCGAGAAGCCCAGCTGGGGACACTGTCATGCCAGTGTGTAGGGTTGTAAGAGCAGTCATGAGGCCCAGACACCCCCATAAATGAACCGGAGTCTTAATTCCTTCAGGCTCTTACCTCCCTACTCCTCAGCTCTGATTGCAGCCATGATTTGGGCATGGGTTTTTTTGCAGAGAGGACAGCACCCCAAGCAGCTTGTCAACATGTTATATTGCTCTAGCGCCAACTGTAGTGTTGACTCTTCCCACGTTATCAACGTGCTTGCCTGGAGGACATCTTCCTCCACACACAAGACCCACTGCTCTTCTGGATGCATGAGTTCTCTGGTGCCTTCTCACTCCAGCGAGAGCACTCCCAGCTGAAACACGTGCTTGGAAGAGCCTACAATGTGTGTCAAGACATGTTTTAATTTGGGGAAACTGTCCATGACCCCACCTAGAGTCGATTTGAAAGGTCTGTCTCAAGGTCCTAGCTGGAGAAGGTTGGACCGCATAAACCAATTCTGCTTTACTGAACAGATTAGACAAGCCTGGAGCTACCACGATGCTGCCAGAAGAAGAGAAAGCTGCCCCGCAATATATCTGCATGCTTCATCTGGCTGGGCTGGATCTGCACAGGGGATGGTGGATTTTTAAAGCAAGCTTTAGCTGAGTGCCGCGAGGTAGAAAATGCAGCACCTTCATTGCACAGGTCCCGGGGGCGGGCGGTTCTTTCTGTATTTGAGCCTTCCAGAAGAAGAGACCACCTTACAGGCAGATGTCCAGATGTTGTCTCCCAGGGGCAGCTACCAGCACTGCAGCAAGCTCCACAGGCACTCTCATCTTCTCTTTTGCACACCAGCACCGCACAGCAGAAGAGTGAAAAGCTGCTTGCACCCTACACCTAACCTAGACAAAACAGTGATAGGGTCCGTCCTCTGGTCCCGAGACTGTGCATGAAGCCAGCTACAAGGGTCACGCTGAGCCTATGCAGCTAAATGCTCAACACAGGGTGGCTCCTGCCATGAGGTCTTTCGGGAGTCACCCTGCTGTCTTCTGCCATCCTCCCAGGAATGGGTTTGGGGGGTGGTAGCTGGCCCAGGCTAAGACGGTGCTGGAGACTGCTCAAGCAGTTTAACAGGATAGACCGCCACGCTCCTGTGCCCGAGCCTGGGTGATATTTAATTTGCTAGCACAAACACAGCAACAGGCCACTTCCAGGAAAAAATACTAATAATAATATATACTACTTAATTCGTAATTCCTCAGCTGGGAATTACGGGGACTGCCATGCAGCTGCTCGGTGTCCCCTGGTGTGCCTTGCCCTGAGTGCAGAGCTTCCAGGGCGTCTCCTCAAGCCAGAACCTAAACCGGCTGCATCTGGCTGGTGTGAGCATCGCTGCCGGCACAGCATCCCTGGACCGTTTTGGAGGCAGACGTCCTTAACCTCACATCTACCTGCAGAGGGACACCAGGTGTCAGCTCATCTTGGGTGAGGACCAAAAGGGACCTCAGCATTTGGAAGCGATGCACTGAACGCACCAGGGACAGGGCGAAGGAGCTGGCAAAGCTGGGGCACGGCTGACGCAGAGTCTGCCAGAGAGAGAGATTAACTTGGAGATATCTGAGGCCCTTGCCGGCCTCGGAGGAGTAGTGCTCCAGCATGAAGGTTCATTCATAGCAACCCAGGACCGCACAGGGCAGGATTCCCCGCCTGATCCCCGTGCTGACAAGAGTCATGGCAGATATCTGGTTTCTTGGCTCAGCGGGGGACGGAGGGGCGATGTGCGTGAGCGCCTCTTCCAGTTTACGAGTATACCCTTGGCAGGGCTCCCACCGGGGCTGGGCAAGCCGGCCAGCTTCTGGTTTCATCCTGACCCTAACTACAGGCAGGGGAGAGAGTCAACCACTGGGATTAGAGGCGAGAGCCATTCTTCACCACCACCTGCAGACCCCTGGCACCCCTTGCCTGGCCCTTATCCTCCTGGCACAGAAAAGCTGAGACAGAAACCCTGGGGCCGAAGGTCCACACCCCCACAGTGGATGAAAAGACAGTGACAGATCACCACAATTTGACGAAAAAGGAGAATGGCATTAGAAACACTTTTCTAAATGCTAACGTTAGAAGGTGTGGTACACAATATAAAGCCTTGAAAGAAGCTCCAGCATTCAGCTTAACCCCGCACACCTGTCCAGAGCTTTGATTTCTAATCCCAGGAATAAAAAAAATACAGGTAGCTGTGGCAACAGAAATAGCTGCGCATCCCCCCACCCCTTTATAACGTTAAATACAGGGGTAACTTACACTCTGGGAATGAGAACGTCTCAAAGAAAAAAATTATACTTTGCTATTAAACCAGATACATTCAGACCTTTCATCATGAAGCTTCTGATGATCTCTGACAAACATCTGAATAAGGTCTTTGTTTTGCTTTTTGCTTTGTTTTTAATCTCCCCAATTATTTTCCGCGCTTCTCTGGAGCACAGAACCAGGGGCCAAACGCTGCTCTCTGCTCCGAAGCAGCAATTCCCACATCAGCTAAGGGGAGCTGCAGCTGTGCGAGCAGCGGGGCAGGACAGGTCTCCGAGGTTATTAGTATAAGCTTAGTCACACTTTGCGGTGACGTCCTGTTAACAACTGCGACTCGACCCAAAAAAAAAAAAAAAAAAAAAAAAAAAATTCTAAAACCAACACATACAAAACCCCCCAAAACCATAAAAACATACGCTCCATGCTCCTCCCCTGGCATCTAGCAAATGAGGCAACAACAACAACAACTCTGCTCGGAAAAGTTCCCTGAGCTGCCTGTCAGTAACATCATACGTATTTTTTGCTTTCTACGACTACTACAACTATGACATTTTCCATGTTTTATTTTGCATATGTGATCTGGAGTTCACTTACTGTTAGATGCTGGAACAGCCATGCCCTCATGATATTTGTGGCTACTTTGGGAAAGATGCCACGCTTTTTATGTCGCTTTTTGTCCTTATCTGGATCATCATCATCACCTGTGCTGGGGGAAGCTACACTGTTGTCCAAGCCGTCACCTGTAAATATAGTGAATCAAATTTTGACTTATGCTACCTTTATATACTTCAGTCGAAGCCTGGCTTTGGGTATAAACTGCATGAATATTTAAATGAGGTATAAATTCTTTAACACCGTAATTCACCAGGGGTTGAGGGGATGGGGGGGAAGAGACATGGGGAGAGGGAGGGTCTCAGGACTGTGTCGGCCCCGTTCTGGTTTATCCTGAAGGACAGTGTGACCATTTCTGCCACTGGATTCAGCACTGTAACCCAAAACAAACAGTGCTTTAAAAAAAGAAAAAAAAATTTTTTTTTGCAAGCATCCAGCCTGCAAAGGTGGAAACAGTGGCTTTTCTTCACACGAGGTCACTTTCCAAAAATTCATCCCAATCAGCTACTTTAGCCAAGATGGCAATTAGGAAAGTACCGATGGTGTCCCATCCCCATGACGTGTGGGAAGCTGGGTGCCCCGTCCCGCTCTGGGATGCGAAAAGCGGGGCGAATGCAGCTCTCTTGCAACATGATATTCTCTCCCCAAATTCAGAAATAACCAGAGGATTGGGGCATCGCTTATGTTAAGTCTTTTACAGATGTTCGACTTCCCCTGACTTTTTGATGGGAGGTGGGTAGCTAACTGGCCTCCCCTCTTCCCAGCCCCAGCCTAAAGAAATTCGTACTGGGATAAGTAGGTACCAATTTGACATACACCGTAGGAATTAACACCCTGCTTTGTGCCGGTGTGCCATATCCGTAATAGGTGTCTGTTCCCGTTAAACAACAACTGATCCAGAATGAATTTCCTTAATGCAGAGAAGGTCTCAGACCATTCTCATCACATTAGCAACATATCTACGGGAGGACGTAACCGCGTAGCAGCCAACTTGGGTCTGGGCTGACGGGCTACCGGTCAAAGGAAAACACAAGTTGCAGTGCCCGGCCAATTTGCATGCAATTCTTGTTTCAAACCCTGAAAGCAGTTTATAAACAAGTCCACAGAGCAAATCGGTCTTTCCGTTCTCTGCACGTGGGCTGAACTGCAGCTTCTGAGGACACCGTATTTGTAGCAACATGGAGTTGTGATGTTATTAGGCAAGAGTTTTTTACACCCCCGGGCAAGGATGATCAAGAAAGTAATTTGAATTGGGCTGAATCAAAACTACCTCTGTTAGGAATAAAAATTAAAAATAAATTTTAAAAAAAACGATGTAGACTGTCAAAATTATGATTTGTTAAACAGCTTTCAGCACCAAAAAAAGTTGCTATTATTAGTGTTATATTTTTAGTATCTTACTGACCGTGGCAAATTTGTAATCGTCCTTATGACTTGGCCTGTGTCTTTAATGAAATGGTAACCTTGGGTAGTTATAGAAACAAACAAGATTTTTATGAAGAAATCAGATAGCCGACAAATTCTTTGAAAGCCCAGTAAGTAAAAAAGGGCTTTTATACAGAGAAGCAATTCACCATATAAAATAATAATTCATAAAAGAAACATGAGCAAAGGAAACAACTCAACAGCATTTAAAATTCCACGGGCTAATCCACTTTCTGTCTGCAAGAGGCAAACAAGGAAAAGAAAAGTATTACGCACTCATTGATTAAAAATGAAAAGCTTCTAACCTAATGACGCTGCCTTTCACCACCTCCCTGCGACCGTCCACCCCCCCNATTAATTTAGCAGGCATCGCCTCATGCCTGACGGGAGGAGGACTCATTGATAATTTATGGAAATATCTACTATAATCCAAGGGAGATGACTTTTTTTTCCAGCTTTGTGCATCAATAGATAATCAAGGCCTTCAAGCAGCCTTAGCTTCCCATTACCTCGGGCAAGAGAATTCCTGAAAGCATGCCTCCGGGGCACCTGAATTATATCCTCCATTAGGGGAGGAAAGCTTTCTGCATTCCACCTATAACACTCCCCAGAACCTTTCCTGTTTATTTCTGCTGTATGAAAGCAGAAGCATTAGGAACAGGATTTTTTAAGTGAAGACTTATGTAGATACAATGGAGAAACCTTTCAAGCGCGAGCCAGATCACCTCCTTCAATCCCTGGCGGTGACCTATCCCAAATAAAAGGTTTCTGTTACATCATTAGCTCAAGCCAAAAACAGCCTTGGCTTAATGCACAGTTTGTTCTTCCTACTGTTTTTAGGCAAATACTGCTACTTTACTCCCATCTGGGAGGGAAATTACACTGCTGGGCTGTAATCTAAGACAAGATTTTCATTGGAAGCAAATGCTTTCAATCCAGTGTAAATACTGGTGCATGTTCAGAAAAGCCTAAAACAATAAACCCTGGCCCCGTCCAACACAAGTTAGAGAAAGTGAAAGGCAGGGAGAGGATAAGAAAGCACCCGGCTATCCTAAGAGCAAATGCTTCGCTACACTTTTATAAATTGTTTAACCTCTTCCACTTTTTTTAAATGGAAAATTGATCCCGTAAAGACTGAAACCACAGAGAGAAGTCTAAATGGTCAATTGTGGATTTTAGTATTTCCATCTACTTTGCAACTCGATACACTCACCTCTGTGAGGTCTCCAGAGAAACACCCTCCCCCCCACCTTTTTTTTTCCTCCCCCCTCTTTTCCTCTTTTTAAAGATCACTAAACAAACTTGAAGCACCACTGACCAGCCACACGGTAGCAGCTACGAACCGCATTTGTAAAATGTCAGCGGCGACTCCGTTCCTGAAGTTGACTTCTCCTGCCGCCAAATGAAGGCGAACTGAAAAGGTGGAAATAATCATAGAAATGATGCTAGTCCATAAACAAGCTTACAGCCTCATTAGTATAGCGGGAGGCTCCGCTGGGTGATTTATGCTTGTTTTGCTGATGCCATGAGGAAATGCCATAGGGCAACTTTAGCCAGCTGCTAATGGTTTCTGACAGCTTCTTAGCAACTAGCGCAAGCAACGCCGTGGCGTTTGCTAGTGACAGAAACCGAAAATGTCATATTATCTGCCCGTGTGTCACGAAGTCCATGTGGCAATTAACTAGTAGGCCAGCGACCGAGGGGCCAGAGGCTCTTCAAAATGGCCTGTGGCTATTCGGGGGGCAGAGCAGGCGCACCGCTCGCGTTTACCCTGCACATATGCACGGCCGTACGCGCGATCTGCATCACGCTCCCGTCTCGGTCGCCGATGAGTTTGGTCCACACGGATCCTTTGTCCGTGGAGAAACTCCGTCTCGCTTTCTCTTTAGGCACGGCGTGACATTATCAGAGGCACTGCAAGTAATCTGTCTTGATATGATGGTTGGAAATGGCACTTTAATTGGCAATACCTGATTCTCTGGTTTTGAGCGCTGGATCCGAAGGTGCTAGCTGTTTTTCTGCTCGCTCGCAAATTAGTCTAAAAGGATTTAAGATCACTGAAGCAGACTCGTTGCCTGTCAAATTGCTGGGAGCGCAGCGACTCTGCACACCAACTAGACGCTATTTAAAAAAAAAAAAAACCCGGAGCCTGCAAGGAGCAGGAGGAGAGCCCGGGCTCCGCGCGCCCATTCCCCAGCGAGCAAACCCAGGCGCTATATGTCAAACTGTCAAACCTTTCAGCGTGGCCATTTGCCCTTTCAAATAATATTTAAGAATTGTTTTTACACAATTTTTTATAGGCCATGGTCTAGTGAAAGAGGCCAACCGACAAAGAAAGGAATTTGTACTACAATTCGTCCGTGGACGATTTCTTGCCAGACCTGGGCCGGTCCCCATGGAGCGAGGCAGGTGACCTGTGGCAGCTCCCCGGCTGTCGGGGAGCTCCGATTTCAAACGCCCTCGACTCCGGCGTCCCAGAGTTGCCTATTTAAGCACACCCAGGCATTTAGGCCGCGCTATCTTGTTCCTTTCAAGAAAGGATAAAGCGGCATTTATCGTATTCAGCCCTGCTGAATGGGTCAGGTCGGCCGCGCCAGCGGGGGCTCCTCTCGCTGCATCCCCCTCCCCGCCGCCATTGCCTCCTACGACTTCCCTTCCCCTCCCACTCCCCCAAAAATCAGAGGCAGAAGCAGCAAAGGGCAACGGGGTTTACAGCGGCTCCTCGAGTGGGTAATGCTTTCTTTGTCCCGGGTGATCTGTTACAAACCTTTGTTGGCAAAATAGGTGCAACTGGAGAGCAACTTGGCACACGCGCTCGCCTTCGGCGGCAGTGGCCACTGCAGGAATTAGGTGGCAATTCAAAGCCTCCTCCCTCACTTCCACACTAAACCAAAATGAAACGTCATCGCCCTGCAACGTTGGAAAGGCATAGCTAGGCAACTTGCAGCCACCCAGCTCCTAAATCCATCCTCAGACCTCTAACACAGAAGTTGCCCAGATAAGACATAAAGAGTCCCAATCCCAAGTCGGGGACGTTTCAGAAAGGTTGGAAATTCAGACGTCCTAAAAACCCTGGCCATTCGCTCGACTAGAAAATCCATGCCTTTGCACGTAGCTCTTTAGACTAACATCCTCGAATGATTTTAAGTGACTAGAAATCTCAACGGCAAACTGCCACATATAGTTTTACTACAAGTACCTTCACCAGAGGCAACAGGTTATTTCTCGCTGCGGGTAGCCCTGTCCTAGGATCAAATCGGTATTTGGAGCACAAATATTTTTATATCAAAGCAAAACATACTATTCCTAAAAAGCCTGCTTCCCACGCCTCTGCCACAAGATTTGAGAGGGGCTTTGGGGTCCACTGTGCAATTTGCTGGGAAGGGGTGAGAGGAGGGCACCGGCTTTGCTGAGGTCCACCAAACCACACGATGAACTCCACCTTCCACAGCTTTTACAGTCCACCTCTAGATAAACATCTAAATCCACTGCTTTAAGGCGTTCATGGAAGAAAATGTAAAATACATGCACCTAGAAGCCCTGGAAAAGACCCAGAGCAACTTTTAGGTGGACCGGACGGCTCCATTAACAGGGGACTAAATCAGCGTCCTCTAAAAGACTCAACGCTCCCTAAGTTGAACTTACTTTTACGTTTCCAGATCTCTCCTGTTAAAAGCAGCTTCTGCCTCCTAGACGAACTTTAGAGTTTGCACTTACTTTTGCATTTAATAAGCTAATATAATTTAAATATGCGCTGTGTTTGGACAAAAACTATTGACTTCTGTACTAGACCTGCAATGCTATGAACTGGAACACCTAACACGATGCCCCAAAGTTTGTGGGCTTTTCAGTAGTGTGGTGGGTTTTTTAAAATTCTGTCATATTTTTTTAAAAGCATTTAGATACTAGTTCCTCAAATTCCTGCTTCTGCTGGCATGAGAAATCCTACATTATCTAAGCCAAATATTTAACTGTTCACTGTCCATCCACAGCTCTCTTGGTTCCTTTCTCTTTTAACCCCTCCAAGAACCCAAATCTCTTTAGTAACCTTTCCAGGTAACTGGAAAGCGGGATTCAGCAGTAACTTCAAGGAAGATAATGTACTAGAGAGATTTTAAGTGGCAAAATGACTTTCCTTAGCCTTTCTTCAGTGCTCTGTGCTAATTTAGAGCACCTGTTGTAATTTCCGCACCTTTACCTGTGTTATCCCTTACAGAAACACATCTCCGGTTTGCTGGATACCCACACATCCACCGTGCTGACTTTTTGCAGAGCAAAACCAGGCCTACGTGTGAAATGTAATTGTCCTATAAGGTACAAAATTATGAACTCTCACAAAGCAGGTCCAAGGATGCAACAAGTTTTTCCGTAAAACAAGAGCAAGAGTGAAGGAATCTGCCGCAACCTACTGTTCACAGGACTTAAAATAAGAATCGCCATTTCAGACCACCAGCATTGAATGGACTTGGGCAATCAAAGAAGAATATGGAGGGGTTTTGGAGTCTTTGTTTCTGACACAACCAGCTCCAACTCGGCTAAGGAACGTGGTGAGCCAAAGTCATACCCACATGACTGATGTGAGTCAGGGTGGCTAATATTCATGTCCACAAGGACGAGTTCGCTACTCAGAAACGATCATTCCTCCTTACAGCAAGGTGGGGAAGGAGGCAAGCCGGGCAGCACAGGGGGTTGAGTGCCGAGATACGCCAGGAGAGAGCTGGAAGGCACTGGCACAGTCTGGGGATGCATGCCCAGCTGGTAATCCAACTTGTATCTATTTGTTGAGGAGAACTAGAAGTTTTGACATGAAAAGGCCCATCAGTTTAGAAGATTTCCCCAAAATACATTCTTTTAAAATTTACATGTGTATATGCACATAAATATTGCACTTGTAACATTAGCCCACTGTGACTGCTCTCAACCTGCCAACGCCCAAGCAAGGCACGTGAGCTGACGATGGGGCTACAAGCAAAATGGTACTTCAGAAAGCTTAAAGTAACTGTGCGATTTCTTAATCGGGGGAAAAAAAACCATTTTCTATTAGTTTGGATCCACTATTAGTCAGATGTGATGGAAGGACCCACTCCAGGAGTTCCTCAGGTCAACGGCAATCATCTCAGCACATTGAATGGCCTACAGAACAGCCCCCAAAATGATTTACAACGATGATGTAGGTCTGCTTGTGAATTTGAAACGTGGTGTTGACGAGGGACCAATTTGTTTTTTCTTATTCCTTAACGAAAAAGCCTTCTCAAATATACTTAATAAAAGGTTAATGAGGAACAACAAGGTTGAAAATGAGCATTAGCAAGGAACAAATAGCATGTGTTTGGGTTTGCACCCATCTCTTAAGGAGATGTGGTGCATGTTTCATGCAAGGATTCAGACCATGACATAAACAGGAGGAGGTTGTCAGTCACAGATAGTATCCATATTGACAAGACACTAAAGGAAACAGGTGCAAAAATATCCTACGCAAATATTGGTAGATGGAGTAACCTGGGCAAGTATAAATTACACTCTTGCATTTGACAAATTTTCAAAGTTTTTTTCTTGAATCATTGTACTTTGTTCTTTAGAGACATGAGCACCTTTTTCTAGTAACTCGATCCTCCTTTTTGACTTTAATTCCCTTCAGGCAAGCAATGAGCAAATTAGCTGTCTACACAAAGAGTAAAACCAGCATTGACGAACAAGGGGGAAAACCCCACAGATTTTACTCATTTTCGTTTGTTTGGCAGCTTTTTACAGCTGAAACGAAGGAAACCTCTTCTCCTGCACAACACAGCACTTCTTAAAGGGGTTCAAAAAACTCCGCGGTAAGTTGTGCGATATTTCTGGAGCCATGCATCTATGCGCCGAATGAAATATTAAAAAGAAAGCAATCCATTGTATGGGAAGCAAACAACTTTCTGCTGCCAGCAACAGAAGTTTACTTTGAGCAGTTGGAAGCAAATACCCTACAGAAAAGTATCTGGTTAAACAGAAAAACATCCTGCTTTAAGCAAGGATGGTAAAAAGCTTAAGCAGTTGGGTTGGGTTTTTTTTTTTTCCCTAACCTAAAAGCCAGCATGATGACCCTACCACTTCCTGGGAAAAGCTGGTTTTCAGTCATTCTCTCATTTTGTTCAAATACAGGTCTTTTTTTGAAACCTATTCTCTCCAACCTCAGCTGGAGAGCTGACCCTCCTAGCTATGGGTCCCACCAGTTGCGTTCTCCATGAGAAGTCAACCGCATACGGCTGAGACACAGGTACATCCACAGTTGGATTCGGGTGGTCTTACTCCCTTGCAAAGCAGGAGCACAAGCAGCAGCAGGCGGAGCACAGGACTGCTCTGCCATGGGGGAAATATGCCCAACTAATACCCCAAACAGCCACGAGGTCAACTTCTGTAAATCTCTATAGCTCCTTAACAACTGGCTCTATCTTTGTGTTCATCCAGCTCCTAAGACACTTGACTCTTGGACTGAGCACAAACAGCTCTAAGAGGCTCAAAGCAAAGATGAGAAGCATATTACGTATAAACTAAGGGACGCATTAGCTGTAGAAACAGTTTATTCCAGCGGAGCATTTAAGTAGGCTTCCTTCCCTAAACACAGCTAAATTGCCCTGGGCCCTGCCTGCATGCCTGCTCCAGAGATGACGATGCTGTAGGTTTCACGTTGTACAACAGAAAATACGCGCCAAAAGCTTGACACTGTCTAAACCATTCAAAATTACGTTCTTCTATTGAACAACAGTTGAAAAAAAAAATTCATTGTTGGGCAAGACAAACCAAAATGCTTGGGACTGTGGACCAAACTAAAGCATTTTCTTTCGGGCCAATTCAAGAGTAAATGATGCTGGCCCAAGCTGCAGTCTGAAATATTGTTCAGACTCTGCTTGCCCCAAATCCTCTGTTGCAGGGCTGGTTCCCATATGTCATGGGAGTCATACGACCATAATGAATGTGAGAGAATTAGTCTGGATGTGGCTCAGGCAAGTCGAGATTCATGACCTACCGAGTCCACATGAGATATTTCCAACTGGAAGTTCCCACGTGGTTTGTGTCAAGTGAAAAAGTTCTTGCTGATATGCAATGTATTTTCTTCTACTCCTGTCACCGACTTTAAAGTGGTATCAAAACCAATAAATTGTTCTCTTCCCTCTCCCTAGCCCATCAGCAACACCCTGACAATGAAAACCAAGACACGACTGAAAGAAAACTAACACTAAACTTCACTTTGCACGCCACGGCGGCACCACATACTCTATGTCCTCACATACAGTGGTCACTTTGCAACTACAAAAGGCAGAATTAAAAGGGATGGGAATAAACCACGCCCCCATCTCATCTGCCTTTTCCCTTTTGACAGTAAAAACATCTCAGCTGCCATTGCCTATGCTTCAAAAAAACACCCATCATCTCACACAACCTTATAAAGATGCACTTGCTGCAGCCGTTGCTCCAGCAAATCACAGCCACTGAAACCTCTTGACCAGGCAGTTAGCAAAAAGACACCTGACTTGGAACTTAAGGTGCGAATCAATTATTTCTTTGTACTTAAAACAAGAGGAAGGCAATCATGATTTGTTATGGCAGGTTAATCCAAAGTCCCTTCTGAGGCAGCCTGGTGCTTCCCAATGCAGGACCCTGTATCTCACAGCTACGGAAGGAAGGGCAGAGAAGAGGGCTGGCCACGTCCACCTAGAAAAACCGTTTCCACACGGTGCCTTCGAGGTCCGATGGGAATTAGATACCTGTGTCGTGGCCTAAACTACCAGGCAGAGCGGGGAGAACGACAGGGACTTGGGAATCTTCCACTACCTGGGCTCCGTATGAACAGGGCAGGAGTTGGACCCAAAACACTTATGCTCCCCTTTTCTATGCAAATGTTAGAAATATTTGCAATCACGACTGAGCGGAAGGCATTTGGACCACACTGTGAGTTTCCTCCCCTCACCCTGCCCTGGCACTGCTTGGGATGCTCAGAAGAAGCCTGCTTCGCTCTCCAAACACAAAACCTTACGCTACCATGCACATAATCAGCTCAGCAAAACCCGCCTTAATTACAAAATACGCAACCCTCTGTCAGACCTTTTAAAGGAAGGGCGCAGACAGAATTAATAATGTTTTTCTTATGCTGTCCCCATTGCTCCTTGCTGCCCGGTGCCCTAAATCCACCGCTCTTGTTCTTCCAGCAAAAGCCGGTCGCTCTGGAGGGCCCGTGACAATAGCGGGAGGCTGCTCCTCGGGAAGGGGGTGCAGAAGCCAAAAGGAGATAAGTAGATTTGACAGAGCCAAGCTCACACAAAATTTTCTTCCACTTGACTGTCCCTCTCCAACACAAAAGGCAAATCTGCTCTGATGAGGTGGCGCTTAAAAAAGACCACAATGGGAAAAACAAACCTGAACTCGGGCTTTAGAGCGAAGGCGCGGTGGCGTCGGCTCTGGCGGCCGGCGGGCAGGCACGCCGCGGCCGCTTGCACGGCTCCCGCTGCCCTCCGCTCGGCACGGTGAGCAGGACAGGGGCGGTTGCAGAAAACGTCTCCCATCGCCTCGCCTGCAGCTCAGATGGGCAGCATCTGGTAGAGTGCGGCACTGGAGACGGAGGGCACCCATGGGTGTCATTCTGCACCAACTGAAGCACAACCACTAGCGGTAGCTGGGCTAAACTTTGCTCAGGCTCGTCTACACAAACTGGGGTTAGAAAGCCCCAATTTGGGTAGAACGCAGCAGCGGTTGCTGGAGAAGAGGGCTGCTCGCTCTGCCCAGACTTCCCTTGCTCTACGTGGCTGGGAGGGATCCAGCCATGACCGCCGTGGTGCTCAGGCCATTAATTCCCCTTCTGCTACAAACACTTCCCCCCAAAAAGTGGAATCTACTTTCCCACCTCCACTAACACCCCTTGGGTCCGTGGAGGTGGGTTGGCACCATGGGCAGGTTGGGGTACAAGCCCTACACATCCAGGCAGCTGGCGTGAATCCAGCCCCCGCGGCAGAGCCTGAAAACTCAGAGGGCTTGGAGAGCCCTTTGGTGAAATAACGGTGACGGGAAGGTGGTCTTGACCCTGCTGCTCGTGGTCGGCCACTGGTCACCAGGCTCAGCACCGAAGCTGAGCTCCCTTCACAGTCCACCCCAGGGGCACGCGGGCACTGACAGCCCTTTCAGACACTTCAGTCCTTAGCACGTCCCCTTCGGCTCCAGCTTAACGTATTCATGTCACTGCTATGTTTTTTGGTTTCCTACGACTTTCTGTCACAGCTTCTGGTGTTTTGCTGTTTGTTTTACAGTGCTGTTATAGGTTAGGGTGGGGTTTTTTTCCGAATTAAAACAAACAAACAACGAACCCAAATGCAAATCATCCAGGAACAAACAGATGTCAGAGAGTGCAAAACATGCAGTCAAGGTGAAAGCAAAGTCAGATCAACGCTGGACACTTACAAACTTCTCCTGAACATCACCTAGAGGTGCACCCGTGCCTTACTTTCACCTCCGTCTTCCATCACTACATATTCTTAGACATCAGCTACCTGGGATTACCTTGAATAGGCAAACTGATGGGAGGACAGGGAAAAACTTCTGGTGCACTCCAGAATTTGAGTATTATTCCTATCACTACATCTAATGGCATCAAAGTTGGGAAACCACTGCGAGAGGGATGAAGGATGGGAAGGGGTAACTCGGCCATTTCCAGTTCATCTCTCTTTGACTCCATTCCTTTGCAATAAGAGCGCGTAACCAAAATCCCACAGTAAGCTCTAAGCAAAGCTGGGTCATAGCAAAAAGCCATCCAGTGTCTTAAAAAAAACCCCAAAACAAACCACCAAATTCAAACATCCTTCAAAAAGCAAGCCAAAAAGATTTCTGGTGTTTCTTTTTCAATTCACACCATTTGTCATTATCCCTAATAGCAACAGTAGTAGAAGTGGATAGAAACAAAAAACCGACGTGTTTTTAGTAATGTGATGTACTTTAAAAGACATGAATGAGTAACCAAGGAAGTTAAAGAAAACCTCAGGTTCTGCAGGCTAAAAACCACAGGCATCAGCGTCCCCTAGGCAAGTATAGACCACATGGAAGAATAATCTTGCTTTTCTGCTGAAGCAACCTCATCCTTGCTGAAAGGGCTGAGGACCTCGTCTCACCCCTTCCACCCACCGGTGATGGAAGAGGACTCTCATCTGCCCAGCTCACCACTTGATCTGTCTCCTTCTGGGGCAGCCTGGCAGCACCTACAAAGTCACCAGCTTCACCTTCAAAATGCTTCTGCCAAATACCCCGTTGCTCAGATGGCACCCTCTCAGCTGAGGACACCAAGGAATATATTTCTACGGTGTACCCCTCGCCCCAACTTTCAAGACGTGCTTCTCAACTGATGTGCGAGGACATACCACGCACACAGACAGCCGACGTCGCTCCTGGTCAAACGCCAGCAATGTCCCCGTGCCCTTCCTGCACCTGCAGTATCAACCAGAAGGGTTTCACAGGCACCGGTTGCCACGCTAAGGAATAGACTGACTTTTCGGAGCATCCTGTAAATGCTGGGAAAAGAGAAGAATGGAAAGGAAATGGAAGGAGTAACCTGGAAAGGAGAACGGAAAAACAGGAGACCTTGGCTCGAAGGAGAGAGCTGACCACACTCTTAGCCCTGCCTTCATCTATAGAAGATGTTTGCTTTTATAAATCTCGGAAAAAATGTGGTGTGTGAGCTAAGTCGGCCCCTAGGCAGTTTTAACTTGGGTGACCTGAACTTACTCTGCAGATCACCATAGGTCTCTCTGACCTTGGCAGTGACACAAGGATCATATTTTCTCATGGCTGAATTACTCTGGAATAATTCTGCCAATGTATTAGGCATAAATAGCCTTTTATTTAGCATTGGGCAAATACGTTCTCTCTTTCTGCCTCTTGCCTCCCCAGACAAAATCTATTTATTGGGATAAGGAAAACCCCACCCTTCATTAAGGTCTGGGTACACATCTTGAGGGCCAGACAGAAACTTGGCTGCTTCATGCTCGTGGCAATGTATTTTCAGACATTGCCTTCAGCAAGATGCTTTTTGGAGTTAACTGGTAAGATCTGTTGCTTCTGATTGGAGTGGTCAGCCTGCAAATTTGCAGATGAACATACAAGTATCTTCAGACACAAAGGAGGGGCAATATACACATTGATAGCAGGAAGGTTCAGCTTTGATCGCCAGAACAGAAAACACGATCCTTGCTGTACATCTACATGGAAGTGAGGAGCAGCTCCGCTACAACCAGCCAAGTTGCACTGAGATAAGGAGGGGGAAAAAAAAATAATAATTAAAAAAAAAAATCGCATCTCGGCCTTGCAGAAAATTGACCAGTTTGGAAGGAACAGGTAAACAGTGTGTTCTTGGACAAGAGTCAGCGCAGTTTGGATGATGCAGACCTTCCCGTTCAAGAGTTGCACTGGTTTTTGCGTCTGGTCACTTGAGGTCACACCGCAGAGCTCCGAGGCTTTGCAGAAGCCCTGCACGCTTCCTCCCCATGACAGACGTGGCTAAAGCGGCTATTAAAATCAGTTGTTATTCTGATGCCACCTGATTCTTAATTGCTAAAGAAATGGGGACTGAAACCACAGAAAGGGCTTTCTGGCACTGGCTAAGGAAGTATCAGTTTTTGAGGTCAGAATAACATCCCTTAAAAATATGAATCAGAGTGGCCCTTTCATGCTGCATCTTGATAAAGGCAGGCAAAACATTAGCAGAGTATTTTGATGAAGACCAGGATAGTTCTGTAATACATATACAGACACACACTCAGACGTGCATAAAAAGGAAAGAAAATATTTGCAAACCTGTATTCAAATTATCTTGTGACAGTCAAATAAATCCTAGCAAATACTAGTTCCAGTTTTCACCGTCACTCTGAATAAGAGTCTCTTCTAACAAACTCATCGCATGTTGAGCAAAATGGAAACACAATTTTCCAACTCCTTGTGAACTGCTTGCTTCATCCGTACACAACTTTTGCTGTAAGGCTGACCACTTACAACCTGGAGGCAAGTCTTAAGACTGGCTCACCAAGGCTTCTCAGGCAGAAAAAGAAGTCTCCAGTCACACACTTGCACTCTTTCCCACCGTAGCGTCGGAGCAATAATCACCGATGCCAAAACTGGCGGTTCTCTTGAGACTGGAAAACGCTTTCACAACTATCTGCCAATTATCTGAACAGCCGCCAACAATGCCAGCCTCTGAACCATTGCTAATCACGCTGCCGTCTTCTATGCAAAGCAACTTTGAGTTTTGTCATTTATTTTAACTGCCTGACCAGCTTCACCTGCAATTCGTGGTTTAGGCGGATGAGAAGGGAAGAGAGAGATTTTCCTCTATAGTCACCGGTTGAAATTCAGAGTGCAGCTAAAAAGCACTCTTACCTATACCTTATCTAACGGCTTCTACGGAAAAGACACAACAACCCTATTGACAATGGATATGATCTCAGCAGTGACCTGAACAAGGAAAAATAGACCTGGAGAGGGAAATACGCTCTTGCCTGTAAGACCACTTGGAGGCTCTCCCTTATGCTCCCTTCTCACCAGCCCAGAAGACTTTCTGCACATCCCAGGTTGCATGTGAACCTCGTGCAAGAGCATGCAAGGAGAGACTCAGGACGGCGGGTGCTGTACACGTTACCTCAAAGATGACACGAGTTTCTACGCCCCATGGCACAGAGAGAGATGTAAATAAGGAGGTTGAAGTCTCAAAGCAGTCAACAAACATGCCGGAAAGCCCAACTTTCCGAGGCGCTGCAGGGATCTGTGCGGGTTAGGACTCCGGCGGGGCAAGCAGAACAGCTCGCGAGGAAGCCTCCGCCAGGACATCCCTGGAAGCACCTCACTCGGCTCCCTTCCCCAGGTTTACCCTGGAGAGCCATCCCTCAAGATCCCAGATAAGGCACACTGACAAGGTGCTGAATGAAAGCCCGCACTGTCGCTGCCAGTAACCTGCCCTCCCTCCGCGCCTGCAAACCTCCAGCACTCGAAACCCAGCACCACCCCCAACCTTTGCACTCACAGCTTCCCAAGGAAGCAAGCCCTGAATTTAATGTTTCTGGGGCACGGCGGGGTCACGGCGCACAATCCGGAGGTATTTTTCAGGACGGCATCCAAAGGGGACTTCCTCATTTTAACATGAAAATAAGAGTTTGATATTCTGCATAAAAATTATTAGACCTCCCCTCCACCTCATCTGCTAGTGAGGATTGCTACAAATATGACTACAAAACAAAGCGGACAAATGAGCCTTTTTGAATGCATTACTGCGCTTAAATGGACCGAATGTGCATCTTGCTAGTTTGGAGCGGAAGTAGGTTTAACTCTGGTTTTACATTTAAAAGCAGACAAGGACGGTGCATGGAGAGAAGTCCCAATGGCTACCACGCCAGCAGACAAAGGACCCCGTGCCCAAACAGCACAACAAAGCCAAGCCCTGAGTTGTTTGAACATGGCCATTCCTATCCCACCAACTCAGCAACAGGTTTCATTTCAAGGCTTCGCTCGCGGCGCCTTTCATCTCATGAAAGACCTCAGTGCTGTTCAGTTGAAAGCTGAGCAAAGCGTTGCTACCAAGTTTCACAAGCCCCATCCATCAGGTTTTATATCTAAGTCCCCAGCTCCCAGAGTCACGTGAAAATCTTCCACCAAAACCACGCACACACTGACGAAGCAAGCAACCTCCTGATGGCAGAGAAAGCTTGAAACCTGGCCACACGAGAGCGAGGCAAGGCATGGGAACACAAACACTTCTCCCCTGCCTCCCCGAGTAATACTAAAATACAAATCTCTCTTTCTCTATGCACGTCAAGATTTTGGAACACTTCAGATCACCAATACAGGCTAGCAAAGACGACAACTTTCACGAGATGCTCGGGGCGGCGTGCTCAGGAGCCGCAGAGGACACAGCCTCACCCACAGACGCAACGCCTGAGCCCACTCCCCTCATCTTCAGCGGTACAAACCGCTTTATTCTGCTTCTCCACGCACAGCAAAAATTGCCTTCCTAAAGAAACGACAAGTTTTAGCACAGATTCATCCCTGCTTACTCTAAGCATTAAAGTCAGACTGCCAAGCTAAGTGTCTGAGCGAGGCGATTAGTCCTCCCCGAGTCCCTCCACAGTGAATGGTGAGAAACAGAAACCCTCCGGAGGGAAATTCAGGATTGAGATGACTACAAGAATATGCACGCCATTAGCTTTGAATACTGCACAGAACAGTAAAAACTTACAAGCAGCAAGGCTATGGCGAGGAAACGATGGCTAACGAAGGCTGACTATGCCCATCTCTGTTTCTGAACAAGATCTGGACTCCAGGGCCCCTTCTAAAATTACTCAGGATGGAAAGGCTGAATTTAGCTCCCATCCATCACCTTATCATGAGGATACAACCTCATGCTTCCTGCCACTGAGAATCTGGGAAAATACAAAATTCTACCTCTTATCATCAAATCAGAATTAATTTCTTCTTCCTATGTTGCCTTGAGAGAAAAAAAAAAAAAAACCAAACCAAAAAAAAGCCCTCCTCGATAGATAGCTAAATTTATGTCTTACCAAACTGAATGTAAATGCAAGAAACAGGAAGCTTTTACTTGGAAACTGGAATTTCAAGCACTCAGGGGCAGACAATGAACCAGAGAGATAAAGATGCAATGGCAATGGTAGGGGACAGACCTGCCAAGCTTCCTGCCCACGCTGACTCAAGAGCATGTGTCCTACCATGATACGGACCGGCCACACCGCTTGCTTTTATTTTGGTAATTGGTATTTGTTCCTGTGAAAACCCCTATAAAAACGAGTCGGAAGACCGGACAATAGTAGACCCGCCATCTCTTATAGCCAGATCTTTTACTTAACGCTTTAGCAAAAGATGTAATCAGCGGATCTTTGTTCATTTGTACAATTCTCTCTGCTGCAACGAGGATTGTATTACACTCTCCAGCACCCGCCAGATCAGAGCATCCAGCCTTCCCCATCACTTCAAGAGATTGATCTGATACTTGAAAGCACATTTGCTATTATCTACTCCAGCCCTTTGGAAATGACATTACACAGATACGGGGGGCAGGCAAATATTGCCGCTCTTTTATTATTCCTGCCGTTCCCTCGCTTGTAATATCTGAGAAGTTCCCAGGTCAATGGGATTACTTTATCTTCCTCCCCCTTCCTTTATCTCCTCCCTCACCCCACAGGTATCCGTGTCCAAATGGGACTCTGCGGCGGGGGGTTTGCTTGACCCGGGTCACTTGAAGGTCAAGCTTTTCACCACTTGCTAATGCAAAGCTTCCCCCCAGCCCTCCGCAGCCCTCCAAAGCCCGGGGGGTCCGGGGCACCCCCTCCCCACGCACCCCTCTCCTGGCCACGGGTGCAGATGGACAAGGCAAATGCTCCTCGGTGAAGCTGCAGAAGCAAAATCCTCCCCGTGTGGAAGCTGGAACATGGTTTGTGTTTTTAAATAAACAAAGCAAAAGGAGAGGCTCCCGAAAAAATCAGCTCAGCAGAGACTTTATTCCTGCGCTAAACTTGAAGGATGTGAGGCTTAACTAGTTAGGAGCAACTCGGACTATATTTTTGCCTACCAGAACGAAGATCGATTTTTATTTAGATTGATTTTAAGATTTACATGCGAGAAATGGATACAATTGGATCAAATATATACTAAAACAAATTGTTGACTCCCATGAAAGCCAATAAAACCAAAACAAATTTCACAGATCTCATCTACCAGCATTTGAGATTTGTTTTATTTCATTATTTTGTATACATTTACGGAGCAGAAATTTGCTTAACTCTTTTCCGCTTTTCTCTTACTGAAACAATAAGACTCTCTGCAGAATATTTTGTACTTGAATATTATCACCAGGATAGCATATGGCAAACTAGCAGCAGGCAGTTTATCTTCATCCTCTTTGTAAGCTAAAATTAGCACAATGCTTTTGCAACAGTGTATGATGTATTCAGACCAGTACGATATACCTAATACAACTTCAGATCCATCCCTGGCTAACCTCCAATACTCAAGTAAATTGATTATTAATTTTAATTGAGTATTAATATGTCTAGTATCAAGTTGGCATTTATCAACTTGAGAGGCACTTTTAAGTTTTAAGCTGTCGTTTCACCTACACCAACTGCAACAGTAAATAAAATTTGTGTATTAATAACACACAGAATGTCAATTCATTTGTCTGAGGCAATTCTAATTTATATTAAAACACTATAGACGGAAAGCCGTGCCGCAAAATTGCATATTTGTGCATACTCTGCTTTTCAGTGATAGGATATAATTAATCATGGTGAAGAGTTGATACACCCATGGTATGACTTACACGCTCCTCCTGCTGCAGCCTGCGCTCCTGCGGACTGTTAGCTGGTTGCTTTATTGGGATTAAATTCAACCAAGTCACCGACTTCATGGGGACTAAATTGAACCAAGTCACCGCCTTTACATTTCCCGACAACGTGGCTATGCCAGCCCTCTTTGCTCTCCAGTCTGCTGTTCAACCTGGTAAATTATGGCCACCTCCGGGGTTTTTTAGCTGGATTAAATCTGCGGTGAGACACTAATGTTAGCACCGCTTGCTAATTCGTTTCTTGTAGCTGTAACGCCAAGGAACTTGGCGCAACGCTCTTTCTAAAGGAAAGACGGAAGGTCCTGAAAAAGCCCTGTACTTCACAAGGGTGGTTGTTTTACCACCTTTGTGGCCAGGTTCACAGAATAAAAACGTGTAATTGTGGGAGGCAGTCACATCCGAGCGTATATACGACCAAACACACACACAAACTATACATATTTATATAGGGACACCGAAAGATTTTGCGGCTCAGTCCACCGACAAAACAGCCCCCTGCTTTACCTACAGCCCATCCCAAAACTACAACACGGAGCCAAGTCTGTCTGACAGCTATACTGAAATAATATCACCACGATCCTTGCTTTTACACAGCCGGCCTCACGCAGAATTTGCATGGCTCATTCCAGACAGATACAGAAAAAAAGAAAATGGGCAGAATCCTGCACCAAAGCCTCTCCTAGGGCATCCTCACTGCCACAGCCGGGGACAGGAGAGGATCAGTAGGAGATGCTTTGCTAAGCGGGGAAGGGAGGAGCATGGCACGACCATAACGTTTCAACCCCACTTTTCCTTTTCCACCCCCTGCAATTTGCCTGCATCTTATTGCCCTACTCTTTAGCAAGGGGCTGCTACACTCTGACGTTACAGCGCCCTGAAAGAAACTTAAACACAATTTTAAACGATGACACTTTATTTCAGGCAGTTCAGTTAATACCGACCGCATTCTCTCTTTCCCCTGCGTTACGAAGGCAGTCGATGCAGAAGCGCAGGTGCTACAACCCAGGGCCCCAAGCAAGAGCACCGTGGTGGGGCTTCTCCCTCAGTGCTGTGCTGGGGAGGGACCAGATCCTCTTGGCACGGCAATGAGAGCACCAAAAGGTTCTCCACCCTACAAGCCTTGCTTTCATGACCTTCACTCGCTGACCAGACAGAGCAAAGATATGCCTTCTTCTTAAGTCCATCGGGACGCTACAGACTCCAGAATATTTTTAGCATGCATCCATGTGACACTAACTGCTATTCAGAGAGCTGGGGGAAGATTTAAGAATCAGTTAGGTTACATCCACCACCTTTAGCTCTTTTCTGAGGACATAACTGGTGGGTCTCCTCCTGCCCTTCTGCAAAAGATGAATTTACAGCCCTGAGACAACACGCAGTGTCAGGGTTGCAAGGGCCGTCGCTCTCCTGTGGCGCAGGAGAAGCCATGGAAAAACAAAGTTGAAAAGGCTGCCCCTACTATATTTTTACTTATTTAGATGATGGTTCTTCTTCCTGACACCTCCACATTACGCTTCTGCAAAGAGCAACCACAAAAAACTGCCTGCAAACTCCGTGTGAGATTTTCAAAGCTCAGGAGGAAGAAAGTAAAAAATAAAATATATAAATATTTTCAGAGATATCTCTGAACGGTATCAGAGCTACCACCTGGCGATGCGGAAGCTCCCAAAGCACGGAGTGCCGGAGGGCGGCAGAAGGCTCTGGGGGGACAGCACTTGTCCTGATGGGACACTGCTCCCCGGGCACGTCACGGGCCCGGCCAGGCTCTCCCGTCTCCTTTCCCACCTCCCAAGCCCTACCAGCAAAATCTCACACGTGCCAAAGGCAAGACGCAAAGGCTATACACGCAGGAGGCATTATGGCTAAAGAGACAAGCCAGAGAGCTAGAAGGTTTTACCAACACCACCCTCATTCAAAGAGCCGCCAGAGCAGCGTCAGGCATTTGCTTAGTCACAGCCCTGCGATCCCCTACCAGCTCAGGGAGAAGAGACGTCGGGCCTCTCCCTCTGGTATTTCGCATGGCACCGACTACTGGGTCACCAGGCCAGCGAGAAGCGGTCCCTGATGAATTATAGAGTGACAGGTGGCTCCGCCGCAAGCCGCAGGGGCTGCCCCCATCACCCAGAGAAGGTCCCCATCTCATTCATGAGTTTAAATAAATAAAAAAATAAAAGCCCGTGTGCATCAATGTGCTTAGAAAAAATGATGTCAGCATCTTACAGCGTTGATCCTATTAATTAATCCTTTAAAGAATGCCCCCTCGCCCACAAACATATAACGTAATGCCGGCTTAATCTTACCTAAAAAAAAATACAATGAAATAAGATTACTAGTCTGACTCCGCTAACTGTTACAGCACTGCTTAATCCTGTATTTCGGTGCTTTAACAAGCTCCTACAATACTGAACAGAGTTTACCAGAGCAGTTGCCGAGACAAGAAGGACTTACGTTTTAAACAATATAATTCCACGGTCTTTTGTGCTCTTTACATGTTATTTTTAGGCAATGACTTTCATCCCGGAAGATCTCAAAGCCTATTGCCTGTTCCTGTTTCCACTGAAGTCTTCCTTTCAGGTTTCGTATTGGAGCAGGATTAGAAATGAAAAAGAAGTATATATATATATATATATATATAGTGTATATAAGGGGGCGTTATAGCAGCAAGATCTGCTGGGGCAGGATGCTCATCCCTCCCGTCCCCCAAATGCAGCTGGGACGGGTGACACCGAGCTGGCCCCCTCCTCTCAAAAAACTGCAAGGGAACGCACCTGGGACCCTGCCCAAAAAAAGTGGGTGCAAGCAAGACCTATCAAAGTATCGCCCCTCCACCCCTGCAATAACTTTGCCTTCGTCCCCAGGCCGCCCTCCCACCGGCACGGCCCCACTCCGGCAACGTGCGCCCGCAGGCACGCATCTCCCGATCTTCGCTGGTTATAGACATATTAAGCTTCCCATGGAATAGAAGAAGAAAGCTCTGCTCCCTCCCTGTAATTATCAAATCAGCCCGAAAATGAGGAAGAATTGAGAATCCTCATTATAGCACATCATAAAACGCGGCGAGGTCTCGCGCTCGCTGTACGTTATTGGCGCAGTCTGCCAACAAAACTTTACAAAGAGCGCAGGAATTCATGTTTGCAGAGATATTAAAGTCATAAAAGGGGAGATTTGTATTTTATTTTCCCACAGCCTAAATGAAGGTGAACCAAGCAAATTTGGCAAAGAGCGCTAGTCAGATGCCATTTCCCACAGCAGCGTGGTATTTTCCTCTGGGAATAAAACATTTTCCTTCAACTACTGTTTATAACTCTTATCAGTTCAACAGCAATAGAGCCATCAAGTCCAATATCTTGTGGAAAAAAGTCAAGGTCAACAAGTACTTGCATTTTCGTTTATCTTTAGCTGCAATTGCTACTGACATTCAATTGGGTAATAAACATGAGGACTGTCAAATGCTCTCAGCAAACAGGTGATCCAAAAGCTATCAGAGAGAAAGAGGCTACCGCCAGGTAATCAAACAATTCTGTTGCAACAATTATGATTTGAGTGCATTCATTTACAGAAGCAATCACCTGTCAAATTTGAATGAATAGCGTCAAACCATTCCCACCACCGGGGTAATAAGGGCGAGAAAATACAAACTATGTCTACTTTCTTCCCAACAAAAGCAGGCCAGCATTAGCAAGAGCCGTCAAAAACAGGGTAAATAAAAAATCCAGTATCTTATTTCCTGAATTGAATTTTTAAAAATTATTTTAACATAAAAACCAGAGGAGATCGGTCCAAGTAGCTCGATCTCTTGTCGTTCTCTCCCAGGAGCAATAATGGATGTTTTGGAAAGCTGTAGAGAAAGGGGGGTTACAGAGAAGCGGCTGTGCCACGGCTCTGGCAATCAGCACTTGGGCAGCTTCCTGAGCCAGCGGTTGCATCTGAACCAGGGTTTTTAATAGCTACAGAAGGACCTATTTTTCCATGAATTGGTCTAATCTCTTTTTGTCCCCTGCTGACCTCCACAGCACACTGTAGCAATAAATTTAACCCCATACGTAAAATATTTTTGTTTGTTTTAAACCTGCTAATGCTCTGGAAAGCTCCTATGCCGTGAGACTTGGTGAACACCCACCCTTAGTCCTCGCATTATGGGACAAGCACCCGCTTTCTCCATACATAACTCATTTTTTTTTAAGGACTTTTCTTCCAACCTTAGTAATCT
>WAAD01037811.1:76209-83709 GCA_013389945.1 Fregata magnificens
AGACGTAGGAAAATGGTTTACACCCAGCAGCCCGATGGCACACCCTGTTGCATCGCTAATCCAGAAACAATGCGCGCTTACAGGTCGACGCTTATTGCGATAAAATGTTTCTCAAAAGTGGAAGCCACCTCAGGAACGTGACTTTGCTTCTTTAACCTCCGATTCAAAGAGGTCAATGACGCACACCTGAGTGTCACGCTCCGCCTACATCAGATCGCAGAAGACTCAGCTGAAGCCACCAAGACCTGGAGAGGCAAACGGGCATCGGGCTGGCGCCTTCAAGATGGAAAGCATATGGGCCGTATGGGAAGCTCATTGGCTTCAGGAAGCCACCTAAAGGAACCTAAAGGAGCATGCCCAGGATGTGTAGGGGAAAAAAAAAAACCCATCAGAATAAAGCAACAATTTTTCTACATCAAATCGTATCAGTGATCTTCAAAACACAAGACTCGGGTACCGCTAAAAAGGGGTATCTCGGACGCCGAAAACTTCAAACCTATTTCTACAACTACTTGCAACCAAACCTCTCTCTGCCCCATCCAAGGAGGAAAGTAAGATGCCCTTCAGTCCTACACCTGAGTTTTTGGGTAACAGCCCAAGACGTGATTTCGCAACGTGGTATTTTCCACCACTGTTCCCTGCTTGGCATTTTCAAGATCTTCTCCTCAGTAACACACCCGGGGTCGTGCAGACACGCTTTGTGGCTTGCAAAAGCCCTGCACCGCTGATGGGATGCTCTGTTCGGGGTCAGGGCCATGTTCTTACATACGTGTCTATGTATACCTAGACTTGTGCACAGCCACACAAACGTTTAATGGGCTAGATATTTCTAAGTTTAGAAAAACTTGCCAAGAAAAAGAAAAAAAGGAAAAAAAAAAAAAAAAAAAAGGACTCCAGCACATGAATTTTGCTGCTTCATTACAGACGGGCCGAGAAGTCAGGAATATTTGTATTTCCATAGCCACTTTAAAGGTAAACAGTTCCCAAAGTCTTTTTCCCTCCTTTCGCTCTGCCAGCGATGGCAATAGCTTCAGCCTGAGGGATCTGCCTCCTGATGCGATCGCCTCTCTGTTCCCCTCCCGGCTGGAAGCTTTTCCTAAGCAAAGACTGAAAGTTGCATTAAACCGTGCTGAAATGGTTGTGCTGGTTTTGAACTGCTTATTATCTCTGGGGGCTGACCTGAAAAACAAGTTGGTACTTAGATGGAGAAAATCAAGTTTCCCCTGAAAGGCAAATGGGAGGAAGGAAGGTTTTTTACGAGGAAAAGAATTCGTTTACGACTGCGTTACCCACAATTTAGGCAAAACAAGCAACATTTATAAGTATTTAAGTCAGCTTTGCCAAATCGAAAGGAAAAACGCCTGGTAATAACAGACGTTCGGAGCTAACGCGAACGATTAAAATAAATCCTGACACTGGGAAGAGATTGATGCTCGAATCACGACAGGCACCCGCTTCCAAGCGAGGACTCTCTCCCTGCACCATACTGGAAGCGTAACCCTGCCTAGCTGAGGCACAGAGGCTTAACGCTGCCGAAATCTAACTTTAACAGCTGAATCAGGCTGATGAGACCCAAAAAAAAAAAAAAAACCACAAGAAAAAACCAAACAAAAACCAAACCAGAAGGAGGAAAAAAACAGTTTCACGCCCTCCGGCTTTAGAGCAGAATGATAAATTGACATCGTGTTGTTATGAGCATAATCCTCAACTACTCAATCACTGTTAAAAAATAAAACATGATTCTGGGGAGATAAAAATAATTAACGCTGGTGCTGCTGAAGAATATGCACCTACACGAAGAGTTTCAAATAAATATGGGGTTGTTTGAAGTCTCGTATCTCACGTGAAAGGAAGAGGGCACAGGTGCTCACGCTGACTTAAGGCAAACCGAGCGCTGCCCACTTGATGGAAAAGCAAGAAAAGAAAAGGGGATGGCAGAGCCTCGGCAAGAAAACTGATACCGCTCCGTTTCCAAACAAGCCTATTACGCTTAATTCGGGATTCACAATACACAAAGCACCAGAAAAAATACCGGGAGCAGCCCCTGTTGACTAATGCCCTGTCTTTTCCAATCGAGGGTCACATCCAGTCTAACCGATCACATGATAATGGCATCAGAAAAGGTCAATCAAAGACAAGCCGAAGCTTCCACTGCCTGGCTGACCTTCGGAGCTTGTGACAAATTGCTATCAGTCAATGTCAACTAATGACAGCGGCTCTTTGGCTAATCAATTGTTCTAAAAATGATCAAGAAAACTACTCGCAGGACAGCTCATTTTCACATCAATGCCTGTGAAGTATGAAAAGCTCATTTTTTCTGAGTTTTTAATAAGCTCATAAGTAAAGCAGTTACTTGGTAACAGGGGTCACCTTAGTGAAAAGACAGAACCTTTGTCTGCCTTTTACATATTCTTTTATTACCATATTATAGTAAAAATATGCCGTGCCATTACTATGCCAGAGGGCTACATAATAAAGCAGGTAATACTTCATACATTTTTTTTTTTTTTCTTTTGAGATAAATACTTCGGTGGTTTAGGGGCCTCCGTTTGCATGTAAATAATTGTCGATATACTCGCCGCGTATTTAAATGCAAAGCGATCACCACCAGCACGCAGGTGACGTGCCCGCTCATTACTCACCCAAACTTCACGTGACAGAGCCGGTAGCGAAAGCCGCGCTGCAAAATCCAGCGGCGCTGCCGGGAAGTTAAGGTCTAACAGCAGCTATTTTGTTCTTAAACGCGCCCACCCCACGCGAGCGCAACTTATTCTGACTATTTCTGACAGAATTCACATTCGGGAGGAAAACCGCATGCTCCGAAACCCCCAAAGCCCTGCAAAAGCAAACAGACGTTTCCGCCCTGCAAGGATTTTGCGTGTAAAAGCCAAGGTGGAAATGCACGCCGGCTTGGGCCGCGGGACATATATCATGGTTCTCCCCCTATAGCAAAGGGGTGGCCGTAGACTGGAGATTCGTCCATCCCTTCATGACACCTGCCTCTCCCAGCACGATCTTCGGCCACTTCTCAAAGCCTCACAGCCGGGCCGTGCTCAAATCCGCATTCGTGCATGAAATATTACCAAAACAACAAATCCACACTGGTCTAAGCCTCGAGAAGTGCCGGCACAATTCTGCTTTGCTTTTCCGTACGGAGAGCGTTAAGCAAAGTACATAGTAAGGCGTCGCACCACAAGAAGCCTCTTGAGAAGACGCCGTGTTGAGTGGGAACAAGGAGTCGTCATTCAAGCACGGCACCTCTTTTTACTCGGGTTTACCTCTTTACTTGGGTGACTCCCACCCACAGCACCTGTACTGCCAAAAAGGATTTACCCCAAGGAAAACACCCCTCGCCAACCCAACCGCCCCCAAAGCAATCCCCCGCCTCGCCACGGAGAAGCCGGGGGGGGGGGGGGGGGGGGGGGGGGGGGGGGGGGGGGGGGGGGGGNAGGTGTGAAGCGCTAAACAAAAACATTAAAACTTTTGTTTTCATCGGAGAAACTGCAAAGTGACAGCAGTTTCAGGTTACACCCTAAACCTGCCTTGCTATGGTAGTTTTTCAAATTAAAATATCTTCTGTGGCCTCAGCCACTCTCGAGCCGTCCATAGGCAAGAAAGAAAGGAGGCAGGGCAACACTTAAGCTCAGCCATAATTGGAAGTATGTGAAAAATGAAGTGTCAGTTCGGTCAATAAAGGGCAAAGGTGAAGGGGAACTGCAGCCCAAACTCGGTGCGAAATGTGCTCATTAAGACACCCAATCCGCGGGCTCCTGCCCACCTATCCCATTAGTCATCGGCCATCTGACCGCTTCAAATGCCTTGCCTCCCCGCTCTTATTACTTTTCTTCTCCCATGTTAAAAAAAAAAAAAAAAAAAAAAAAAAAGGCGAGCTGGTATATAAATCCTTGCTCAGTCATCTGGAACATAACGTGGCCCTTCTCTCCCCCTCCGCCCGGCTCTGCCGCCTGCCTTCGCAGCCTCCAAACAACCGCCTTGAGATTCCCGGCAATAATAAACGCGATTGCCTTTTTGCCTATAGGTTGCCCAAACTCCTACAAAAGCCTGAAAAAAACCATTGCAGCCATTGATACATTTTTATAAAGAAATATCGCCGCTTTCTACTCCCGGCTTGAAAGAGCAACAATTATTTGGAGGTTAAAAAAATGTTTTGAATCCAGGCCGAGGCTTGCACAAAAAAAAAAGGGGAAAGAAACAATACGCGCAAATAGGAGACACTGACGGATTTATTTTCTTTTAAGCCGTGTAGGAGAGCTAAACGTGGGAATTAAAGAGCCCCACTCCGGATTAACAGTGACTCTACCAGGACTGTACCAGCATCCTCCCGGCCTGACTATTTGAAAAACAAGCAAAATAGATCTGTTAATACCCCAAACAGGAATCTTTTAAAGCTAGAATATGCAATAAGATAAAATAGTGTTGCCACAAGCTCCGCATCACCCGCCTGTAGCTAAGAACTTGCTTCTCTTTTTTTTTTTTTTTTTTTTTAAAATAGAATTTAGGAAGTTATTTCTCCACTGCGTAAAGTCAGATCTCTTTGCGCCATTTGGAGACAGACCTCCGAAGGCCCTTCACGATAAGTTCAGAGCAATGGGAAAACAGCCCGCGAAACTTTTTCATAATATTATTCTGCATTCCTGTACTATAACTATCCCCTACGATGACACAATACCGCGCCTTTATAAAAGGTTGTGTCAACGTGCTATGCAATAACATATCCTGCTGTTCAGTGGCCCGAGACCCCAGAACAGCTCCCTAGCAGTTAAATATGGATTTCTACAATAGATCGAAGCAGCTGGGAGTCATTACTATTTACTAAGTAAATAAATTTACATGTTAAAAAAGACTTTAAAACGTTTAGAGGAAAGAGCATCTCTTCTGTTTTCAAAGGTAATCGTTCGATCTGTGTTGGGCATAGGGACATAAATAGGTTAAAAATGCACTTTGTGGGAATTAAAAGCAGTGAGGAACCAGGTAAAGAAGAAAAATTTCCAAAAAGTCCAAAACCAGACCTTAGCGTAGTCTGGGTTAGGGACTAAGGGAGAAAACTCTTGCTAAGGGGCTTAAGCTTTCCGGTCTGTGTGCCTCTCTGAAAAAGCAAAGCTCACACTCGCATCCTTGTGATACCTTCAGCCAGGTTGGAAACCCGGCCCAGAAGGTGCTTTTACCCACCCCAACAGGGGAAGCAGGTTGTGGGAACAACCTAAAAATAGCCACTTTTAGAGGCTCATATTTCTGGTGATTAGATTTGGTTTTTTAAACGGCAAACGCGCTCTTGACAGATGGAACCAAAAGGAACTTTTACAAACTCCTAAAAATAGGGAAGCCCATAATATACTGAATATACGTCACGCAACGCAGGCATCTCGAGTTAACTCCTGCGCTCGCAAGCACGAACGTGCGGGTCCCCGGCCTTTCGCTGCCACCCCTCCGCGGCACCCGGCTGCTGCGGCAGTGCCATGCCAGCTGCTTCGGCTGCCAAGAAAAGCATCCGGCAGAGGCCGAAACCGTGAATTTGACCACAGCGTTGCCGCTCCTCACATCAGGCCACGGAAGAAAAGCCTGCAAATCGCGGCATTTTCGAACTTAAATGTAGTTGGGGAGAGGCAGGGTATTTGCTATCTTTTTCTTCTCTTCCCTTTCGGTCATTGAGGATGATGTTTTTTCACTTCTTCCCCAGGCGGGAAGGCTAAAACCACGCTTTTTTTACACAAGGTGTACGTGCAGGCATGGGGGTGCTTAAACATCCGAGATTCCCCCGTAATCTCAGCCTTCAGAGGGCTTTGAGCAAACAACACGTAAAGCGAGGCTCAGCGAGACCACCGCTACCCTTCCTGCATCCCCATTCCTCAAAACCCCCCACCATTTCCATAGGTGCCAAGTGGCCTGCAGGCAAGTCTCAGTAATGGAGACCCTCTGGACAGGGTCTCCTTCCCAAAACTCCTTTCCCAAACTTGACCTGAGAGCTCCGGTTAGCAAATTCCTGCTTTCTTGCTCTTCCCCAAAGTTTTTATGCAACGAGCCTTCTTCACCAAAAGCATCTATCAAGTGCCGGCAGCAATTCCAGCCTCAATAAACCTTCCTCTAGAATTTGGATGAAAGTTTCAAAACCGGCTAAAGCATCGCCGACAAGTCTTTCTGTCGATATTTAACAGGACTCAAGCTCTAAAGCCACTTTAGGAAACCCTTCCCGACCGAGGTTATAGCATGCACCTTGCTAGGAGCAGACCAGGATGGCGATGATGAAACATCAGATACGACTGGCACTCCGGACTAATAAAATGCCCCATTTTAGGAGAAAACGAAGCCTGAAAATCTTAAAAAGTACACCAGGAACTGAGAAGCTCAATTTCCAAAGTGCCCAAGAGGTTTAGGAGCATGCTGGCAAGCCTCCCCGCAGATGTTTTGTCCACGCACATACACACATAAACACGCGCGCATCCGTCTAGTAAGAGAACAGCCCTGCCTTGAGTACAAAACCCCCCTCCAAACACCACGTTTTAGTTCAAAGCCTATTTTTGCAGCAGCTTTTTCACCCTTAAAAACCCCAGGGATTTAAAGTTTGCTCCGAAAGCAAGGGGCTCTAATGAACATATTGACACCACTTCAACTATAGCATTGTGAACAGCACCACTAGAATATATACGTATACATACTTGAAAGAAAAAAGGCCCCCTGAATTTATGTTGCATATCATTTTCCAGTAAAAGTCAGAGGTCAGAAGGTTACCAGTTTCTGCCTCAGCTCTGCAACAGTTTACTATTCCAGGCCCCATTTTTACTAGGCTATACTTGCGATGAAGTCAGCAACTTTTCTTTAAACAATAAAGTGTCTCAAATACTTAGAATTCTATAAAGAGATGTTATTCACCGTGTACGTTAGGTCCATGCGGATAAAAAAATTAAAAGATACTGGTTTAGTTTAAAAACTAATCTTGTTAAATGCAGACTTTGCAATGCTAATCAGCACCGCTCAACCTTTTTTTGGAAACACAATTCCTTTGTTGTCTAACAGCACTTGAATGAAACATGATCATAAAACCAGATTTAAAAGTATATACCTATTGTGAGTTCAGAGTCAACTTCAATAAAGCACTCCCTTTTATATTCAGATTAAGGATCCTTTTTAGATTTTAATTGCATTAAATTGACACTAAATCCACTGCAGTTGGTCTCTTCAGAAAAAGTATGAAGCATTTAAACAGCTTCTCAGGAAAACCCAGAACTTCAGTTTTTTAGACTTTGGAGCTTCTGAGACAGCGCTCATTATTCGTAGCGTGTCCCACTTCGATTGCACCAAGCTCGTTTCATACTCGTCCTGCTAAATCAGTTACTCTGTTTGGCTTGGCACTCAAACAAAACACTTTTGCATTCAAGTAAATCGGAACTGAGTAAAAAAAGTAAATAAAAGCACTGCTCAGGATTTCGTAAAATGGGCCAGCTAACGTCTCGTCTTTATACGCAGCAAAGTTTCGATGGCATC
>WAAD01037811.1:88709-101660 GCA_013389945.1 Fregata magnificens
ATTGACTTGTGTCGTGGTGAACATCAAGCCTTAATAAACAAAAAAGCTACAGACAAAATTATTTGGTTAATGGCTAAATTGGAGAGTCAATATAAATAACATTACGTACACTTATTACTGCAATCCAACAACAGCTGGGCTCTCAGTCAAGTTAACACTAATATGCAGGGGGGGAAACCATTGCCTTCTACTTCTATGAAAGAATAAACTGGATTTTTTTGAGCACCAAGCACGTGAAAGGGGAAAAAAAAGAGGTCCTGGCCAAGGAACGAAAGGCTTGACCATAAGTACGTAAATAGAAGAAACTGCTTTCTATTACAGGTGATAAAAATTGTACTCGGCATCCTTTGATATCTATCTTCTCAAAAGTTTTGTGAGCATAGCCCTCTTGTGGGCTCATTTGTGTTTGTGGAACAACTGCAGACGGGGAACGGCTAATTCCTTTAGCTGTTGGACGAACCTCCGCTCCTCCAGGCTACGAGAGAATTGGCTGCAGGTATAATCATTCACCCCCTTGGCCTGGAGGAACTGAGCTGCTGCCAGCAATTTGTCAACATAATTTGGGCTTATTGTTTTCCTTCTGAAGTTTTATCCTGTTTTCTTTTCCTAAATTAAAGACTTATTCATTAGGAAAAAAGTAATCCGTTATGTTTGAGATGTTCTTCAGATTTTTCTTTCCTCCTCCCTTTTAAAAACCTTCCCCCAATCCTCTCGAGGGTAGTGGCCCACCATGTTAGGAAATACTTGTGCTCGCTACAGGCGAGCACTCGAAGCGAAAAGGGGGCTGCTTCATAAAGTCAGCACATCCGTCTCCTACAAACTTAACCCAGCTATTTAGCAAGGATTTACTTTTTGCATAGTTTATCCTTCTGGTCGTTGGCTATACTGATGTCCCCAACCTCTCTTGGGCAAAACATTCAATACGGCTGCTCAATACCTTGAGTGTATAATCCATAGGACCGCTGCTGAAGCTAGAGCTACATGATAGGCACGGTCTTTGCAGTCCACAAGCCTTATCCTACTTCACTTCTGGAGGGCATGGCTAGTAAATAATCCTCAGGTAGCCTGGTCCCCATCCAGCATAAAAGAAAGTTGTTGAACTCTCGCTTAATAGGGAAGAAAACCTTGAAAAATACAAATTGGTAAGCAGGACTAAAAACATACTTTGATAATGTTAAAAATATAATGCCGTGTATTTCCTAGATTCCACAGACGCACATTGTTTATTCCAATCTCTGTCGAGTGCAGACTTTCGGCGACCATGAAATCCACGGTCCTGACGACCCTGATTTTCTGAGAGGACCCACTCATGGCTTTGCCACCTGAACGTCTCCTCGCGGGGCTAACCGAGGCGGCCAGCCAGCAATCCCACCTCCCAGCCCGCCAAAGCCACCTGGGGTCATCATGCACTCTACAACCAAAACCGAGGGGGTCAGAATAAATGATACGTGCAGGAACCTCAAAATGCTGCAAACCAGATGGTTTTTAGTGCCAATAACTCTTCCGTAATCTGCTTCATGCAACTTCGATTCAGAGGCGACTTAATTTTAAGAGAACAACAACAAAGGCACAAACATCAGGTTCGGATGGAAAAGAGGTGCTCCAAGTCGACAGAAATAAGGTCGTTGAAATGACAGACAGGCGATAACTCTGCCTGCAACTAAGCAGCACAGCGAGGGCGACATCCACAGATGGAAACCTTTGCAGTGTTAGAGGCGGCAGGGCCCATCGAACTAAGAAATTCTGCGTGGAAGTCTCGGCTCTGACCTGGATTCCCTTCCTAGCCCCAGAAAAGTCGTAAGCTTTCTATCTTTAGTTTCCCCTTATTTCAAACGAGGGTAAGACTCTTCTCTGACTCTTCGCAGCCGCGTAGGAAAAATAAGATGCAAGCTGTCGTTGCGCATGCAAGGTAGGACAGCTTCTGAGACAAACAGATAAAAGGAAATGAGAGCGGCTATCCAGGATTTCACCTGAAGGGACCAGAGGCACAACTGACATTGCACAGTGCAAAGATCATCAAACCAACATCCACCGAGCAACGCTAGCGCTCTCCGTTAGCCCTGCTATTGCGATTCATTGCTGAACCCACCCAGGTTCAGAGAAGGAGCTAGCATCCTCGTGCGGCACAACACCGGCTGTGGACCCACGGAGGTATCTCCAGCACAGCAGAGCTTTCCGATCCACCCCGTACCCTCAGAGTACGGAGGAGAAGAGGGTACGGCAGGGAGAGGAGAGGAAAGGGCCCGAGAGTCCTCAACAGGCTGAATGGAAAAGAAAACACGAGTGCAAAAGGACAGGGTGATAGCGCTTTCCAAAGGAAAAAGAATAATTAGAAGCAGCAAGCACAAACCACAAAAAATAAAGGAGAGTGAAATGGAGATCATCAGACTGGGTGGGACATAAAGACAAAACGGAAGGGGAAGAAGCACAGCTCTTCTTTTCCAGGAGGCACCAAAGCCCCGTCAGTTCTGCAGGGGCAAGACTTTTGAAAAAAAAAACATTTGTGTGCACACGGGGGCGTGTGCGTGTTCACAGCTACGCAGAGACCCCCCAGCCTGGGCTGCCTTCTGCTGGAAGCACAGCCCCACCACCTTCTGCACATGCTGAAATCAAACCTGCTGTGCTTGGGGAACTATCTCCAAAGTCCCTCTGTGGGGGACAGCGTGGGCAGACGGACTTTCCCTCTGAGAGGGGACTCCGGCGCCACCCAAAACCACCTCTGGCAACAAGGAAAGCAACCTTCTTTTGGGCAGCAGCTGGTTTAGACCTCAGGTTTTGCTTCTTGCACTGGTGGTTGCTGCACGCGGTAGCCGTGATGGACACCCACGAAGCCCGAGCAGCAACGGTCTCAATCACGGCGTGCCTTACATTTGATTGACCTTACTCCATTCCTCTCTTTTTTATCTCAGCTCAACAGTAAACACCGCCTGCCCAGCCAGGTTAACCGAGCCAGCTGATGGTGATGCAGGGCTTCTGTCTCCCACACAACAAACATTGACTAGTACTTTCTATTTAGAGCAACCCCGCATTGTAAACCTGTCTCCTCCCTCTGATAAGAGCCGTATCGCTAGATAGCATTAATCCCCGTCCCTTTCTCGACACAAGGAAACACAGCTTCACAGTCAGGGTAGGTAAAATCACCGCTCCACGTAGATTTTTTTAAGTCTAATATCAGGCATAAACAGGCAGAAAGTCAGCCCCAAACGACACCGCTACCTCCTGAAGGCTGGTGTGCAACGCCTTGAGGTGTGTTAGTCCTCCTTGGCTCCTACTGAATTTAAGAGGAGTGGAGTATTTTCCGCGTCTTTCTAGACCAGGAAAAAGGCCTTCAGAGACAAATAAGAGTTTCCTGTTCAATATTTCATGTAATGATTCCTCCAAAGGTGTAAACAGGAAAAACGTGTCGCCACTTAGCCAGAAAATGAGCGTCTGCCGTCCCTTCCTTTTAGTGCCTTTACGTGTTAGAAGTCATTTAGAAGGGGATCTGTCAGATGCCCAGGTCCGGCTGAAGCGGCGCAGGCTCTCAGATGGCTGGCCGAGGGTCCCAAACCCGACCTGGCCAGGCAGATTTGGGGTGAGAGTGAGCCCTCAACCTCTCCCAACCCTCTCCCTCCCCCCTGACAGAGGGGCCCAGCAGGCAGCCTCGGCAGGAGTCGGTGTTTCGGAGGGATCTGCGCTTCACCCTGAACATCTGGGCTCAGGCAAACAGCGAGGGCTTACTTACAGCGAAAACCACATCTCTAAGCGTTCCCCTGACGGATTTTTGGGGGTGGTATCTTTTGGGAAGACAAAATTAACCCGTCGGGGCATCCTCTGCAATTTTTTTTTACATCCACTTAAATGCAGGCTCCGACTTCCAGCATCCCNACGCCGAGCGTTGTCACAACTATCAAATGGTCTTTTTAGCTAACTGACAACAGACGCCATTCGGAGTCAGCGTATTTTGATTACGGCGCATTGTTAGCAGGATTCAAGAGCCCGCTCGCCTCGCAGTGTTGTTCAACAGTAAAATTAAATTGCGGTATAATTAGCTTCGCTCCAGCTACACCTTTCCGTCTGAATGGATGCGATACCTGCAACGGCTGTGCTGGGTATAAAATGTGTTCCTGATTATAAAGCGTTTGCTTAATCTCGAGGGCGCCGCCTTGTTTTTTAAGGCTCTCTGCAAGTCATGCACTCTGGTACGTGCTGCCCGTTATCTCCAGAAGGCTTAAAACTGGAATCCCCCGTGATTCACATTTTCCAGCGCTCATGGCCAAACCCTTCCGCAGATCAGCTCCTCCACTTTCTACCATTTCACAACAAGCCGAATCTACGGCGAGGCAGAAGTGGCCGAGCGGCCTGGCTCTGCGAGCCACACGCCAGCGAGACGGCGGCCACAAAACATGCCGAGGCCGGGCTGCGGGAGCCGGAGGACGGCGAGCTCCAGGGGTGGTTCGCCAGGCTGAGGTGGCCGTGGCTCCCCGACGCCTCCACCCGCTCATTGAGGGATGGCTTGGAAGCACGGCCGGCTGCCAGAGCCACTCGAAAAAGTTGGGCTGAGAGGTCCCTGTGGCCTCGCCGCGCCTCCCAGGGAGGTTTTGGAGTACTCAGCGGGGCTCATAGCAGCGTAGGGCTCACGGCATGGCCCCACGTGGACCCGTGCCTCGGGACGGGCGGACCGTCCACCAGCCTGCAAACGCTTCCAGTCAACCCCACGGCTCTGCTCCTTCTGCAGAAGTTACTGGCGGCACTGCTACTTACTCCATCAGTGTTTAGGTTTATCCCCTCCCTCCTTTAAATACATTTTAAAGGCGGTAATTACATGGAAGATAGCAGAAGGGGCCAAAACCAGAGCCCACAGCCACCAAAAGCAACTTTCACCGTCAGCCTTTCGATTCAGCATAGGGCTTCCCCGTGACATCAAACAGAAACGTTTTGCTTTCTTTACACTATTTTCTTTAAACTATCCACCGAGTGAAATAACTAATTACTTCAACACATCACTTCTTATTCTTAGGGATCTCCTGCACCTTGCTATCACCGTATGACATATACGTTAAAGTATCAACCCTACCTGATGATAAGGGAGAAGAAGTAGAAAGTCTCAGCTCACGAGCAACTAATCGCCTCACCCCAAAACCTCAGCGACAGACCTGGGAAGAGCATCCGCATCTCCCCTCCTGCACCGTGCCGTCAGCAGAGTGGCGTTCCCCACCCCTGCCCCTCCGGCATCGCTGTATCAGTTCTCACCCAAAGGACCTCTCAAACACTTGTCACTGCGGACCAAACCCCGGCTCGACACACGCACGTGCATTTAAGAACAAAATTGATCCTCCATGCACAGACTAGTCATGTGCACACCCTCGCTCTGGCTTTAAGGAAGAATAGTAACAAAAAAGAGATCCCTCGCAGGGGTTATATGAACGTAGCAAGACGCATTCGTACATACCATACTTCTTCTACAAAGCCGTGCCACAAAGCACTGCCACGGGCCTCACGGAGATGGGAAAAGCACAACGACGCTCCCCCAGCAGGCGGAAGCCACGCTAGTAAAACTGGGTTGTGCAACAGGCAGGAGGGCCAGGAGCCTCCTGGGGTAACACAGCTGCAAAATCCGCCGGGCAGAGAGGGGCAAAGGAGGGAACGGCTCGAGCACGGCGGCCACGCTGCCTCCGGTGTGCGTGGGCAGCGTGCTCCGGCCATCTCTTCCCGAGCATCCGCGCAAACACCGGGCACCTCATCCTGAGCATCCCTGCAAACAGCGGGCAGCGCTGGGAAGCTGCCTGCCACTGACTCGCCCACGTGCTTCTCTCCCCATCACCGTCACCCTCCCGCCACGGTGATGCCCAGCAGCGTCACTCAGCCGCGGAGCCCCTGTTGGTGTCAAGCGCTGCCCAAAGAGCCTACGTGAACACGAGCGAAGGAGAGAGCCAAGCTGTGACTTCAAACGACCTCGCGGTGACACGGCTGTACCCACCACCGAAACACAGACGCATCCTGGACGCAGCAGAACTATTCCCCCACAACACTGCACAACAGCGCGCAAGAGAAATTTTACAAATTACGAGCCACAGGGACGCTCCTCTCATAAAAAATCTGGCCAACTCTACCTACGCAAGGTACCTCCGCGGCGCAACGGTGAGCGGACGAGCTCGGGGGCCGAGGCCACCGTGGCACCGCGCATCCCTGTGCCTGCACCCCGAGGAGCAGAGGGGTCCTCTGCCTAAAACCAAAGTGCCACCTACTGAGTCTACAGCATTTGTGTCCTCTCGGGAGGGTTTCTAGCAAAGGGCTGGCCACGGTTAATACTTAGCTCGCCGGATTAAGCCAAGTCTCGGCAAGCAGTCACCGTGCATGCGAGAGCACGCGCCTGGGGTTGCTTCCGAGCATCAGTGATATCCCGCCTGAGACCGGGGACGTCTCTGCCTCACCCCACCCCAACACGATGGGTAGCGCATGGACAGCCAAGTGAGGGGTCAAGACTTTCACGTCCATGGATAAACCACAGCTCGCACTGACAGAGCTCGCCCTGGCTCAGCGCAGGGTAAAACGCCGATGAGACAAAATGCCCTGTGTGCCAGGCTTCAGACATTCGTTTCTACCATTTCTATTTGCACAGGCGGCCGTAGCCCTGCACCCCGGCAAACGGGACGGACAAAGCCGCGGAGTTTTTAATCTGCTCTTCCCCTCTCCTCCCGAGAGCTAAGCAGCCTTAAATGGAGCTATTTAAAGCCGGCGTTAAAAACACCAGCAACGATCTGACCTCCTCTGTAACAACAAAACCGGAGCAAAACCTAAAGACCAAATGAATGAAAAGAAAATTACAAGCTAAAGTTTGCATTCCCTGAACGTGTGCCAGCTGCAAGAATCTTCGATTACATCGATGCGGCTTTCCAAATTTTAAATACAATAATTTTCTGTATTAAGGGCCTAGCAACCCTAATGGAGGCATAATTAGGCATTGATGCCATGCCCATATGAGAGAAGCTTGAAAAACTTAAATAAACTGTGAATGGCAGGATTAATACCGCAGCTTTTCATTTTGTACAGCTGTTTGAATACAGTACACTGCCTGTGATGGCATCAGCTGTTGCTTTACTCTTGGTCAGTACTTCTGAAGTTAAAACAGACAGTTCTTTTAAGCGAATGAAGAATTACCCCTCTTATTGTTGGCCTGTTTATTTCAGCAAAGAGGGTCTGGATGCATATTTGCTTTACATTAACAAAAAAAAGAAAAACTGCAAATAAAATTAGCTGGCCAAATTCAAAGCCCGGTGACGCTAATAAGAGAATTTGAATTTACTGCGATGGCCCTTCAGGACGGAGGATTAAGTAATGCAGTTTTGGAGATCATCTGCACAAGTGGGAATATCATATAGATGCCTGGAGAGTCCTTGAGAAAATAGCTCACCTCGGCCCTGATTGAAGAGGAAAGACAATACCATGGTGAAATAGAATTCTGTATTTCTAGGAAAGGCTCCAATAGCAAATTGCTTACTAATGCAGGAAGCCCTGTAAATTTTATTATGAATGGAAGGGGCAACGGCAGGAGTGTGACACGGCGCAGCATTTGCACACACGGCTCAGCCAGTAAAAAGTAAATAAATAGGTTACTTATAAGCTCCAGAAGACACCCAAAAATACCTCTAACAGAAACTCAAGCTCAGTGAACTCCAAGCAAGACTATAAAACAGCTTCCAAAACTATCCTACCTTTTTTTTTTTTTTTTTTTTTTTTTTTTTTGGCCAGGTAAATTAGTTCTCCTACAAATTAATTTTCAATCCTTGGGTTTATGTTTGTCGGCTGAAAAGAGTTAATCTAGATTTCCTCGCTGTCTTTAAAAACTGGCTTATCAGTGGACGTGGAAGAAACTACCTACGCAGGGAGCGTGTCAGGACAGCAAACCACCATCGCAAAATAAAATGCTCAGGTTACTGGGAGGAGGACTGATTCCGGGGGGAGCCTAATGCCATATTCACCTGGGGAACGTGACCCCCAAACCGCAGCCCCCCCCCGGACGGGGCGCAGGCAGCTCTCTCCCCCTGAGCCTCACAGCCCGGCTGAGCCCTAGTCCGTGCCACCTCGGCCGAATCCAGCTCCAAATCCCTGGCACCGTAAAGCTTTCCGATTTTTTCCCAAGCAATGTTAACAACAGTATCGCTCGTGAGCTGCAGGAGCAGAACGAGAGGAGGGTGCGGAGCCAGCCTGCTCTCTGCAGCCCCGGCCGGGGCAACGATGAATGCCAGCGGTTAAGTGCCGCTGCGGAGAGGAATATGCCTAATGAAAAGCTTACCTAAAGCTCGCGGGGAGCCCGCGCCCGGCCGCCCGAACCTCTCCAGAGCGGCGGACACGAGGCCGCCAGGACGCTCGGGAAAGACGAATTAACTAAAAGTTAATGTGGATGTTCTCATTCAAAAGAAAAGTGGCCTACTCCAAAGGGGATTAGGCTAAAGTGAACTAAGGCCACTTTACTTCTGAATGAGAGCATCCACACAATAGTGCAATGCACTTTAACTAATGCACTTTAATTTTACACCCAATCAATTTGTCTTACCTCTCCTGAGTGTCCTTGTGTGGACAAGCCCAGAGATTCATCGAGTTTTGAGGCCAGGCGGGAACCATTAGATCAACCCAGCTCACTCCCCGCGCGTTACGGGCCATTGCCTTTCACAGTTATCCCTTTATCGATCCCCAAAACTCACGGATGACTAACGTATAACCTCCGATGGCGGTGGGGAAAAAAACCCCAACATTTCTTCAACGGGGGGCCTGGCCTGGATTTGAAGACGTTTGCGAAGCAAGAAGTCGCTTGCAAAATAAGAAGCCACCATGACTTTCGGCGGCCTCTCCCGCTGCCGGCAAGAGTAAGAGCGGCCAAATTTGGGCACAAATCTTTTTCTTTCCGTCCTACCTTCCCCACGCCCCGCAAGTTAGCAAGGAAACGGCAGTCTCTGTATTATAACTTTTAAATCTCTTTTTTTTTTTTTTTAAATTGCAAACAGGCCCTTTGCTTTCAGGACAAACTCAGCTTTCTTTTTTTAAATTCGCCCCGCCAACGTTTAAATTTTCAACATTTGCCCAGACATCTACCGACGAATCTCAAACCCCCCTTTCCAAAAGCCATTAAGCCCCAGAAACCACTCACCGCCTGCGCCATCGCCTTTGGTACGCACAACGACCCACATAAGCCTGAAATCTCCGCGTCGCTCTTCGCCTCTCGGATATATAAGCCCAAAAATAAATAAACGAAGCCGGGACGGCAACAACCAGCGAGGCAACTCGACGCGTTGAGCCTGCGGAGGCGACGGGGATCCCCCGTGCCGGCAGCCCCCTCGCTAACGGAGACCAGACCTCCGCCACCGCTGCAGAGGGGCTGAAGCTTTCCGGGGATCTCACCTAAATTAAAAAAAGGAGTCCCGAGGACACCGGCCTGCACGGATTCTGCTCTCACCTACACTCCAAGGCTCTTTTTTTTTTCCTTTTGAAGGTAGTCAAAGGGAAAAGGCAACCACGCTAAGCACGCCAAAGAAGAGCTGAACCAACAGGCGGCAAGTTGTAAGTCATGTTACAGAACATCAGCGGTGGGTAAGATACGGGGCCGTTAATCGGAGACAGAAATACACTCACACGAGGCAAAACACAAAACGTGCGCTCTGACAGAGTTACCCTCTCCAAATATTGCTGCGACTGCAGGGGAAAAAACCAAACATAAACACTAATTTCCAAATTTGCCGTGCGAGTCAAAGCCCGCTCCGAGCAACTGAGCATCAAGAGAGGGAGGTAACACGCCGAGGACACGAGGTGACACTGCAGCGCACCCCGGTCTCTCGGTCTCCCACACAACCCCCACGGGGAAACAATTCCAGAAACCTTCAAAAATGTTCACAACCCTCCTCTTTATTTTCTTAAATTTGTTTAGATTACACAAGATAGCTCCTCACTGCACGCTCATGTGACCAAAAAAAAAAACCAAAAAAAACCACCCAACCCCAAACGCAGAAATGCAAAACAACAACAACAACAAAAAGAGATTCCCTAATTTAAAGAAGCTGTGCTGGATTTTCGCTGCTTTTTAAAGTTGTATTTATCAGCACGACCTAGGCTTACTCGTTTTGATTGAATTCGATATAATCTGATTTTTTTTTGGTTTTTTAAGTGCTACCATTGCCCACTCCGGGCTGCAGTAACCCTTCCGCCTGCAGAGCCCGTTACCTTTATCGCTACCTGCGGACGAGCAGCCGGGGAAGACTCAAACCCTCAGCCGTAAAGGTTAAATTTAAAGTTAAAACTCATTTCTTCACAACTTCCTTGCAAACCTCCAAGTTGCTGCAAAATAACAAGCTGCTGTCCGCAACGCAAAGACGCCGTGAGCTCCCGCTTACGGGAACGCCTCGGGATACGCTCGCAAATGTTTAGGACGAGTTCCGGGGTTACCTGGGGTTTAAACTCAGCTCTGTCAGGTTTGATATTGAACAGGATGCAAAAAAATTAGGAAATTAAACTATCCTTTGCAACAAAAGGTAACTTCAGTTTGAAAAACTTTACCCAGAAGTTAGGCCTGAGCGTGCAACTTAAAGAAGGCAGCGAATATTATACCCAGCTGTAAGGATGGCTACGCCTGGGTTCTTGAATGATTTTTTAAAAACTCCAAAACCCAACAAAGATTCTTGACTTGAAATTAAATCGTAAATTAAAGAAAATATGCTCAATCTCGTATCTACTTAACAAGATATTTACTTGCTTAAAGAAACGGAGAGCAGAGCAAACCTTATTTTGCTAATACAATTTCAGCCACAGTGTTTCAGATGATAGCAGATCCAGAATATAAATTACCGTGTTCTATCTTTACATTAAATAGCCTGCCAAACTCGGGCATGGCAACAGCTCCTAAATATCACAGAGGGGGGGAAAAAAAAAATCACCCCAAACCAAGCAAACAAAAGGAGTCACTGGTTGAAGGTGGCATAAAGTCAGAGGAAGAAAATTAAATTTCGAGTCTTGTAAACGTTATTTTATCGGTCCTCCTCAGAGCCCTACTTCGCCGTAACTCTTTTATTATGCAGGAATGAATTCTACCTTGCACCCTCTGCACCGCATCTATTATTTTGATGCCTGTTCCTCCAATACGGGAGGACGTATACCGAAGGCAGTAGTATTCTTAGCTCCCCCCACTTCAAACCATACATGGTTCGAAAAGACCTGCGAAGGAGTCCCCAAGTAAAACAGCATTTCTCAGTAATTTTTTTTTTCCCCCAGGGCATTATTTTTGTATTGGCTGCAAGGCATAACTAATGTATTTGAAGTATTTGGGAAAATCAGTCTAGTCGTAACTGGTCGATGCCCTAAACAACCCATCCACCTTCAGATATGCTATATAGTGCGCTCCAGTTTATGATTCTTCCCCTGTAAGGAATACATTTTAAGTCGTTTTTCCATTTTAAAAAAAGCTGCTGTCTATCCGCGTTTTGCTTGGAGAAACTCTGCAACTCCGTGCATTTTAAAAAAAAAAAAAAAAAATCTATTGCAACATAAATAGAAGCGTTGCTTTATTATATGCATATATATATATATGAATGATATACTATCATCCAAGAAGAGCCATCTAAAACGCCACAGTTGCAAACATTTAAGACTGTAACAAAAATGACTGAGACTCTAGTATCAGTTTACTATCCTTCAACAATTTCCCTGACAGTGGAGTCAAATAATGTTGAATTATGGACCTTCTTACAGGAAGTCTTATTTCATGTTCATTTTTTGATCATTTCCCTCCTAGTCCCTATAGGAATTTGGCTCTTTGCCGATTTGCCTTTAAAAGTTTATGCGCCCGTAATTGGCTTGTGCATTATTAAATTATAATTTTTGTCAAGTAATGCTACTGTGGATTTGCTCAACAAGTTTATTTTACGTAAGAAAAGGCTGGTTTGTCTCTATAAAATCTACCTTACGCTGCTAAGGCACTTTATTTAAACGCGGTGGCTGCCTTATAACATCTTTTCCTTAAAGGGCTTTCTAAAGGCTTTCTGTAGACACGCTCTCGGAGAGGGATTGTACAGTTCGGACTAGAGCACCTCGGTGCCAAGGTGATGTGGCTTCAAGAAAACAGCCCCACGGTTATAGTTTAGGATTAGCCAAGAAACTGAATTTCTGCTATCTGACTGCAGACGGTCTTTGGGATTTTTTTTTTATCGGAGGGAGTTTTTCCCAGCCGCATCACGCGACAGCTGTGTTTTAAATCTTTCCGGGCTCCGACAAACATTTGAAAATTTAAACATGCAAATGTTTGAAAAGCTAATGATTAAAAAAGGTTTATTTTGAAACTTTGAGGATAGGCGCAATCCTTCAGCTAGGGTTTTTAGAGTCCCGGGGCCTGGTTGATCTCGAGTTCAATTATCCCCAGCAAAAACCCCAAACTCCTGCCTCCTACTTCTGGAGCCGTAATGGTAAACAACAACTCTGCAGGTCCCACCCTGGCAGGCAGCGGGGTCGTGCCCGTGGGAGAAGGATGCTATTTTAGTGACCTATTGCCACTGAGCTAGTTAAATCACTGAACAATGGTTAGTGTTATGGGGCTTTACTTTGCAAAAATCTAGCATTAGTGTCATTGCTTTCCATTAACCGGGGGACTTAAAGGCACTGGCACTGAGGGGCCTAGAAGGAAAGAATAAATAAGGGGAAACCAATAAATTTAAAAAAAAAAAAAAAATCACCCCAAAAAACAACACCCTGTTAACTGTAACCTTTACTGCCACGATATAAGAAAATGTAATTAAAAGCGTAATAAAAGCTTTTACATACTTACTCTTCTCCTACTCCCGCAAGCACAAGGGGGGGCAGGCTGGGGGCCGGCCCCCCTCGCCCGGCCCTGCGCCCCCGCGCTTCCCGGGGCCGCGCAGCCATAAACGCGCCCCGCGGAGGGACATCCTAATTAGCCGCCCCAGCGATAAGCACTCAACACCTTATTACTTA
>WAAD01037812.1:0-25845 GCA_013389945.1 Fregata magnificens
GCTCTTCACATCCTTTCTGAAAATAACATGCACTGCTATTTCCTTGGAAAATGCTCACAGTGATCAGTGTTATAGAAGAACCTGAACAGACGAAAATGAAATGCACTCTGTGCCAATCTTTATCTGTCACAGAGTGATTACTTACCTGTGCAGCCCAAAAAGGTGTTTTGCCCATCTGAAGCAATATATTTTCACTGCATTACAGCATATGCATAGAGGTTACCCAACGTAAGCATGGAGTTAGACCCACCGAAGCAACTTGTGTGATTTCTCACAGAATAGAGTCCTACATCACTGTTTATCTCAGGCCCCAGTTAAATCAAAATTGAATATCGTAATTAAGGATCCTACAGCAAATCCATAAATATATCATTCGTACATACCTTACTGATGCTTGGGAAAACTGAGGTCTTACTATGGTATAAGTACCCTTGCCTTTTGAATTTTGTTCACATTACACTAATTTCAGATCCATTTCTTTCATCCTTATTCATGCTGAGTAATACTTCACCATGGAAATAATCCCACTGTTGTGCTACTCAGTGTCAGGGAAGAAAATTAGACTCATATAGATTGGCATGAACCTATAAACTGTTTTAATTCTTCAAGTGGAATTGCTGATTTTAAATCTCATAAAGGTTCTACCTTATCAAGAAATACGTGCTTTTTGTGAACATCAGCAAATAAAGGCATTTTAACAAAAATCTGATAATAGGTTGTACAAGTAGCAATTCTCTCTCAGAATGGAATGAATTCTTAGCTTTGCTTTGTTCAGCTTCATGTTTACCAAGAAGCAGGAAAGCATTCACTGTGGAAACGTGTTCAGCAATATTACTAATCCAAATAAATGTTTTTTCCGCTGCCAGAGACAGACATTTCTTCTCACATCAGGAAGATAATAAATAAAATATATGTATGCATAAGATGGATAAGGAAGACAGAAACAACTCTTCCAATTCAGTTGTTTTTGCTGTTTAAACTTTAAACTTTACCACTCATAACATGGAATTTCATTAGGATTATAATGGCAATCTAATTATATTTCTTTATTTCTAACTTAATGCTTAAAGCTAAAGACCACCCTTATTTTCACCATTATTGAAAAAGCAACAGTTGTTTCAGAGGCAAGGTGATTAACACCAATTACAATATCATTTTACTGATTCTGAGATACATATTTACATAGAACATTTTAACTATCAAATAATTTTTAATTTTAAGAAATACATCCAGAACTCTTCTCTTTCTACATTACAATAGTTTTGCACATCAGGGACTTTGGAGTTACTCCGAATTTGCATTACAAGGCAATGCAGACCTACAGAAAACTTTATTCCATTCTTTTGACATTTGCTCTGAATTTCAGTAGAGAATTTCAGAACCCCAACAGAGTACAGAAAAGCTCTAAAACATGTCTTTCTTACAAGAAATGTTTATTTATATACAGCACCTCCAGCAAAATGAAGAATCCTAAATGCCGTGTTCTCAGCCACAAGTTTATTACTAATTCAAAGGTAAAAGAAAAGAGGCAACTATTCACCGCAAGGGAGACTTGCCTTTCCGTGAATTAAGACTGTGGTTTAAGTTTTTTCTCTTTTTACTTTATTTTTAATTTGATTTATTTCATGCAAATAACTCTTACTCTTCTTGGGAGCCTAGAGCAGTCTCTTCTGGTTTCTCTCTCTCAACATCTCATTTATTTATCCCCATGGATGAAGACAGAGGTTAGAAAAAGTACTTAAAACCTGAGACCACGATAGGGTAATACGATTGAAAAATATTTATGAGTTATTGCCACCTTAGTAGATAATTCCATCAGAACAGTTTCACTTAGAAAAGAGCAGAAAGTAGTACCAGGCAGAATCAATGAAAAGCATCAGTAGCTACACAACTTATATTTAATTACTGCCCTTCTAGAAAATGATACTGCATGTGGCAGTCTCCAATACAAGCTCTGTTAGTTCCATGAAAATTAGCCATCAATCTCATTAAAGCTCATCACTTGTTTTTACAATTATCATTTGCCTAATACAGTTAAGCCAATTAAACTTATCTGTAGGACTGGGGGGAGGGAAAACAATTTAGAAAGACAAAACTAAACTGAATTAAGATTATAAATAATTGAAGCACATTTTAGTCATACAAGAACAATTTAAAATATTACCTTTTCATAGAAAGAACACAAACAAATAATATATTATTATTCAATTTTCACACAGAATTGAAATGATGGAAATGGCATTCTTGAAAACATAAATTCCCAGTCAGCTCCAAAGATGAAGTAAAAATTCTGCAATGACGAAGCTCGTTATATTCAGTTATTCTTTTCAACAGCATAGCCATGTAACACTATGGAAGTGTACCATTTGTTTTCCCCAATAGAGTGGTGGCAATTACACCATTACAAGCAAATAAGAAGACTGCTTTTTTTCACATCTACAGTGATATTGACAAATAGTTAACTGTTGACCTAGCTCTCACTGATAATCCTGAAGTAATAAAACACAATTGCCAGCTGAAGTTGTGCAACTCTGTGTTTTTATGTTCACACCAGCATGAAGACTAAGCAAGGGAACTTAACAAGGAAACTCTATAAACATTTAAGATATTTAAGATTATCAAGCCTGATCCTGCACTTTTTGTGTTTTGTTTTTACAGTGATGGGAAAGCTGACAAGTTCCTGAAGTGCAATCAGTCAGGTTGTGGGGAGGTGGGAGAGATTGCTTTGCTTTAAAATTGTTCCCATGTAAGAATATTGTGCACAAAAAAATGTCAACTGAATACAGCACAGGTTTTTTTCACCTAGCTGTGCTGGCTGAAATTCAGCTCACCCTAGTGCAATTCTTCTGATCATGGCAGCAGTAAATGTTGATTTTTCCTCTGAAAGCAACACTCCCTATCCATTCCTCATAAATCTGGGGCACAATTTGGAGCACCTCTGCACCCTTTCTCAGCCTGCAGTCACACACACACACCACAGATTCCAAACAAAACAGCTGGTGAAAATGAAGTACACATGTTAAAATGCATCAGCATCTACTTGAACAGTGGTATTTCTCCACAGTAGAGTCCCATCCTTCCATGCAAAACCTGGAGTTCACAAATCCAGTTTCTGTATATTCCCTTCTCATTAACTGTTGTCATGGACCACACAGAGTGATTTTTAATCCAGTTCCATCCTGTAATGAGCAGGTTAAAAATAAAGAATTCAATATTGTTTTTCACATTGTTTGGCACTCTTGCTAGTTTACTTACTAAATGGACTAAGCATGAATGAACATCATATTAGACGTAAAGGAAAAAATAATGTCTCAGCATCAGATAGGAAAGGCCATTTCACAAGAGATTTCCTTTTCTCTATCACATAAAGAAGAACTTTTTAGCTTTGGCATTCCGTTTTTTCGATAAAAAGGCCTGGACCAAAAATAAACAAATACGGAACACAATAGGTTGGATTTGGAGACATAAGAAGATGGCTGAGCCTCTATACACAATAGCTTACCAAAAAAAAAAGGAAAACAGCAGCAAAGGTACTACAAGGTATGTTCAGGTCTGGGTCACTGGTAATTGCTTCTAAAAGGAAAAGATAGGTTACTTTCTAGAAAGGCTATACTGACTCATGGAAGCTGAAGCAAGATGCCAGCAGAATGCGCCAAAGATAATGATTGCATTCAGTGTACTTGTTGTTCAGTGGCCTCACAGAGTAGATAAAGGCAGCTATCTTTCCCGGTAGGTATAAAAATAATAATGAAGATTTAACAGAATCATCCCAGCAATTAGAACAGGATGCTAATGGTACATTTGTGCCAGGTTTAACACACTTCTTATGTTACCAGTGAGTCAGTACAGCTATTATAAGTAGCATAAGTTCCAAAAGTGATTTTTTGAAGATATCTTCTGAAAGGTTAAAAAGGTAGTGCAGTTGCAGCTAATTAGGTGAAGCTACTACTTACAAAGCATAGAATGATTTGGTTTTTTACTACTAATTCTTCTTCTCAGAAATTGCATTTTCAGTAGACAACAATCATCTACCTATTTTACCTTTCTTGTAGTCTGGGGATATACAATAAAATGGAGAATTTTCCTTTGTTTCATTTCACTACTCCAATACCTGCGGAAGGTGTCTGAGTCATTCTGCAATTTCCAGAGGTGAAATCAGAGGCACAGGGAGCAAAACGGCTAAGAAAGTAATGGAACAGAATATTCCTAATCTCCTCACACAAGGAGATCAGCAGTAAGAAAACATATTTTATTTGGTTTCCAGCAACTTTATTATCACCTGATGTTCTCCCCGGTATGGTGAGTAATTGTGTAATGTCTTGATTAACCACGGCAGTACATCCAAGGAGCTAACAGTGCTTTTAAGGTTAATGTTATGCAGCTTCACATACAAAAAAAAAAAAAAAAAAACCAACAAAAACCACAAACCAAAACATCAAACCAAAACCAAAAAAAAAAGAAAACATGATATAATACACTTCATTGGTTAAAAAAAAAAATTCAGAAAACCCCTTCACCACCACCACTAATTGCACCACATAAATAGCATTAGAAAAAGGCACATGGAAAAGACGTATCAATTAATAATTAAAATTTATCCCTTCTTCTGTTGTTCTACAAAACAGCTGAACATGCAGTTCAGTGGAGCGGAGAAACCATTACCTTTTGTAATGCAGTCTTAGAGGATTGAGGTAATATAATAGAGGCAGGCAGGCTATATTTAAAGGCAGCTGCATAAAAGCAGTCTCATTCAATGGTAGACATCTTTTAAAAGCCATGATTACTAGAAATTCAGCTGTTTATTCTGCTTCATCAATAGAGTAAAATTTCAATGGGACTCAGTGGTACATTTACATGCATAAAACAGGTAATTACACATTAAACTGTCTGCTTCTTACATACAATTACACCTTCCATGTGCAAAAGGGTCATTTTTACAGATTTATTGAAAAGTTCATCAACATTAGGCAGACATTTTTGTTCAGGTAATCAGACTGAAGAAGAATAAAAGGAAAAGCCCTAGGTTTAATCACTCCTCCCATTCACTTAAAGTTAGCATCTGTTTTTTCCTCCCAGAGTAGCACATTCTGTATTTTTTTTTGTAACTTCTCTTGCAGGGGAGCCACCCCATCTCCCCACCTCACTCCACACACACCCTATTTTGATTATACATTTAATTGAAAAGCCAGTAAGTGCAATGCACAGATGCTTATGACAGATGGTAGACCAGATATTGAGAAACCATCACTTCTGTAAATTATCACCATTGAAAATTACTCAGCTTACTTCACAACAATACTTTGTGCAGATATTCCAAAGCGATGGTAGAGAGCTGGTGGTCTACTACCTAAAAAATGAAACTGAGTATGCATAGATATCTTTGGGTTTGGGGAGCTGGGCAGCCAGGGGGCACTGGGGGCAGTCCCAGCCCCAGGAATTGGGCACCTCCCTGGGGATGGGCCAGGATGTGGATCCTTCGGGTGTGCCCAAGGTCGGGCAGGGCAGAGCTGGAGAATGGCACTAATTCTGTGCACAAGAATCTATGAATTTCTGCAATACTATGAAGTAGCACGTAATGCTAGGGACTCTTAACTTATCACTGTCAAACCTACAGGGATGGGAAGAGGCTTGATTTCTTCGCAATATTTTACTCCAGTCAGCTGTTCTACCCTACAAAAATCACTCCATTGTTCTTATTGAGAAGTGGTGCCAAGGCAAATTTATTTGATATGGGGCATTTGGCTACAAAAACTACCCTGTAGAAATAAAACACAGTCATCAAAGTGCACAGTGGAAGTCTGAGGTTCATTAGATGTCACCAGAATAAAGCAGCTGCAATGACAAACGCTCAGTGGTATCATGCCTAAAAAAGTAGTTACTTGGGATAGCGTGGAAAAGTTGCCTCAAGTACACAGTCTTACTTTGATACTTTTCCTGTTGCAGCAGGAAGGGAATTATTACATAGACTGGCAGCTTGCAAAAAGTTTATGTCTGATCCAGGACACCCTTACTTCCATTTTTTTCCAGGTCTTCCCATGCCTGAAACCCATTCCTGACGGGTATTCCAAAGTGCACACATATCCATGCTTAGTTTCAGCTTAGCCCAGCCTGGCAGGGTGCTCCAGCAGCTCTTGTTTGCAATCATTTCATTCATTTTTTACTTATCCAGTCATCCATCTATCCAGACCACAACGTGCTACAAAGATATTGTGGAAGACTGTGAAAAACCTTGCTAAAGTTGAGGTAAATGACACCCACTGCCTTCTCCTCTTCCACAAATCCAGTCTAGTTAGCCTAGAAGGCAGCCATGTTGGTCCAGCATGATTTACCCTCGATGAAGCCATGCTGGCTCTTCCCAGTCTTGTTCTCTTTTAAGTGCTCAGAAATGTAGTCCAAGAGGGCTCACTCTATGATTTTCCCAGGGACCAAGGAGAGGCAGACTGGCCTGTATTTTTCTGGACTGCATTTTTGGTGTTTTTTGAAAGTTGGTGAAAATTTGCCTTTCTCCAGCTGCTGAGGACATCTGATCTCCAGAACCTTTCAAAGATGATAGGAAATGGCCTCACTACAATATCAGCCATGTACTCTCAGCACCGTGACCGAACAATAAACACCTACAATGGAAGAAGGCTCAGAGGAGATGGGTAAGGTGAAGCTCAGGGAATAATGCATGGCGTGACTGACCACAACTGTTGCAAAGAAGCTGACTTATGTCTCAACACAGAAGGTGGCCTTTGTTTTACGTAAACAGCTATCAACGGTTGAGTGGATCAAGTGGTGGTGTAAATGTTTCTCCCTGAGTTCAGTAAGAGAGTGTGAATGTCCCCCTGAGTTAGCCAGACTAGCACTGGGGGTGTCCATATGCAGCTCAGCCCAACACAGAGTATAAAACCCAGAAAACTAGCAAAAGAATTTCAAAGAGAGCAACAAGCTCAAGCTGGCTTCAATCCATGTATGCCTTCCCAGTGTTTGGGGAGACCCAGTGTCATAACAGCGAGCATGTTATAGAGACCAATAATGGGAATCACATTGGTACTGTGACTGAACTGTGTATTGCAATCATTATACTTTTGCTAAGTGTAACTTACATTTGTATTGTGTTTTCAGTATATTTTGTATCACTTTGCTAAATCAGAAAACCCCTGTACCATCAACTGTTTTCAAATAAGTAAATTTCATTTTAAACATTTACAACCTCAACACAAGATATATCCAAAAGAACCTGGTCAGAGAGTATTGGACTCTGACACACCCTCAGATGCAGCTTATCCAGTCCCAAGGACTTGTATGTATCAAGTTCTCCCAAGTAATCATTGACGAGATCCCCTTCTACTGCTCATAATCATTCTGCCTCTAAAAAGAGATGCCTAGAAGAAGTTGCTGGTGAAGAGCAAGGCAAGGAAAGTACCTTACACTTATCTGTGACCGCAATCACTAAATCTCCTTCACTATTCAGCAACAGGCCTGTTTTCTCCTTACTTGGCCTTGCTAGAAATGTATCGTATTAGAAAACCTCTTACTGCTGCCCTTGCAAGTGTCAGCTTCAGCTGAGCTTCACGATTCCTACAAGTCCAGACAACATACCTGTGAGACTTCTGCCTTTATGAGACCAAAGACCTGAAAACACCTCAAATTTATGATAATCCACACTCATGCAGGAAGTTAAACTTCTTCAACACCATAAGCTCTGCCAACATGAAAAGTGATCTGTATACCAAGATGGGCTGAGAGGTTTTACTCAGATTTGCTGTTCCACATGGGAACTCCCATGGCCCCAGGAAAATGTTGAGAGAAAGGGGTAGCTGGAGAGCATATCAACTCACTGCAGTGAGGTACATACAAATGCCCTTGTTCATTTCAACACCTTTGACAGATAAACGACAAACAGTACAGACATACCAAAAAAGATGCAGTCCAACTGATACTCAATAGAAAGTATTATGTGCTGAGATTTATGAGAACCACAATGGACACATCATAGCATCACATTCCTACTCAATGTGGCAAGATTGGAAGTGTTTTTTCTGAAAGTAAATGAAATTGCAAATGCAGATTTTTACTTAGATAAATTAACCTGTTACAAATAGTGTAACATTTGTACATTTGTACCTCCCTGTTCAAAATCAATTATTCCACACAAACTTTTGCTGTTAGGTATTTTTACATCTTTTTAGAGAAATTATAACTGTTGCTGATTACATACAAATTTAAGCATCAAAGCCATTTGGGAAAAATCATAAATAAGGTAATTAACTGAAAATGGGAGAGTCTTTCAGTCCTCATGAAAATAAAATCAATAAGCACTGAGTTTAAACAGTGTCTTAAGGAGAATAGTCATCACACTTATAGTAAAAATATTTTTCTGTTGATATTCTATTAGATTATGTATGACAAAAAAAAATTTGACTATTATTAATTGTATATTACCACAATCAAAGAGTTTATGAAAGAAATTGATCCCTATTGTGTTAAAAGCTAAAAAGAAGGTAGAAAGGCCGCTACCTTATAAACTCTAAGAAATTAATTGTTATTTCTGTCATATAAAATACAGGGAGAAACCAGACACAGATTAATTCTATAAATTCCTTATATAAAATGACTCCATATATTAGAAGTCTGCCACTGCAAAACAAAAAGGGAATATCTGGAATAAAAATTAAACACACACAAATAAAAGCTATCCTTTTGCCCATATTGAGAACTCACAAATTAATCTGAATATTGAATATTTTTTATTCAGGATTATATGTAGGTTAACTTAAGATAGAACAGTAAAATACGTTCTGTAGAAAGGTATCTCAATTAGTATGAGGTGGATTCACTTGTTAGGAATCTCTACTAATGGCAGATAGAGGCTTTGCTATAATGATTTCTAGGTCTTTTTAAAAGAAGGATGATTATTTACTATTAACAATAATTGAAGTTGACTTCAGTAACTGCCAACATCACTGTTCCATGACGTTTTTATCCATTAAGAAGGCTCTGCAATTTGACCAGGGTGAGCTGAAAATAAGGTCATTGTAGCAGAGGCCTTTGAATATATATATATATATATATATTCCATATTCCATCAACATCCATTCAACTGTAAAATCATAGTTTGTTTTAAAAAAACTATTTAATATATAAACCCAGCTTTCATCATGCATGATTAATGACATTCACTTTGCAGGTAAAGGACATTGAATTTCAATTGACAGACACACTGGAAATTATTTTATGCCAATTTTTAGCAAAGTAACACATTTCAGCTCAATAAGAGGCAGAACACTCTTTCCTTGCTATGAGCTAAAGAAACTTGCCATACTGATTTTGTGGGGCACACCTTTAAAAACTCACAATAATAAAACTAAAATAAGGGGGAAAAGGTGACTGTGGCCTCTATAAATCATTAGGATACACCATTAAATCAACACAAATGTGAACTGTTCCATGGAAAATATCCCTAGGTGAGAAAGATTTTCCTTATGACTCACAGTGCAAGTGCTGTCCTCACATTCCTTCTGCAAAGTTGAATCAAGGGAAAAACAGAGACTTTTACAAATGAGAGGGAAACACAAAGCCACTTTACTGTTTTTACAGAAATGACTGATGGTTGTGCGCTCACAAAAGCTAAGGCTAGTGGATTTACACAGCCACCAGTCCTCTTGAATTGTTCCAGCCTCTTCTGCAATGCCTTACAACCTGTCACAGAAAGCTAATAAAAAATAGAGAGCACAGGACCTCAATTCTACCAAGGGCTTTAGGTAGTAAATAATTACGATTAGCATCAGACTTAGGTGAAAACAGGTAACAGGAAGAGATGTGGAACAATTTAGGGGTATGAGGACTCCCTACTCTCATTTTGAGATTGTTTTCAGACTGAGTGTGCATCCCAGTGCAGGAAAACCCATAATCAAATCTACTCTTGGACCCACAAAGTCAGGGAAGAGTAACCTCTTTCTACTTTGATACACTGCTTTATATTCTGCATATTCTGAACATTAAGACATTTAAAGAATATTTTTAAAAAGGAAGAAAGTTTTTTTCTTGAGTGAGAGTGAAGGGACTGTAACACTGTGAAATGGAATATATTATGAACACAGTACAGGCTATAATAGATTAGTAGCTCAGTAGCAAAAAAATTTAAAAAAAATATAAACAGAAGAACTAGCCTTATGGGCAATTTTCTATTATCACTGCCTTTGGACCTAAAACTCCTGAATCAGGATATAGATGACTTCCTAACAATAATTTTTATCCCTAGCACAGAAGCCTCGTTATCTTGCAAGAGATCTCCTTATTTCTCCTAAACAACTCATCAAATAACTACTCATATCTAGCACCTTTCCTGTTGCCTAATCAATTTTCAGTTAAACTCAGAAATATGTGTTAGGCAGTCATTAGCCTATGTTCATCAGACTTCTGATTTACTTAGCAGAGAGCTAGAATAATCATTCTAGTTATTTCATTTAGCCAAGCAACTAGAAAATCATCGTCAAATTAATATAGTGCTCTGTTATTACAGAAAGCCATTGTTATTCCATTTTGTGGTCAGATTTCAGATGTTTTGACAGGTAGATATTTTGACAGACTTGGGGTTTTTGCCTGAGTAAGGTCTATAGATCTTGGTGCTTTGAAATAACATTTGAGCTACAAGTTCTATCTGGCATTTTATATAAACCACCAGATGAAACACTATTTTAACCAGAAAATGTTCATAACAATTCCCTATAACATCAGGGGTGGTGTCCAGTTGTGATCAACAACTTCCTTGCTCAGAGTCTTGGCTGGAGTGAGAATATTGTGCAGCTTCATCTTGCCCTTTTACACTGATGTTTATTGCATTAGATGATTCTCCTTTTCTGAGGCAGTCACTGTGTTATTGCTCCTTTCATCTTAAATTCATTTTCCATTGCTACTGTGTTAATCTTCTTGCTCAGTGTTTCAGATATCAGAACATTTTTCTTTGTTTAGGTCCTTTCTTTTTTTGAAAATGGAAACTCTTTCTAGGGCAAATCCTAATCCTTTTTCCCAGTGCTACAGCTGGAGAATCACCTAGATGTCACAGAAGCAGTCTGGGGGGACCAGAACACAGCTAAAAGACAGAGCACACTCTCTCTGCATGCCATGGAACAGTCTTCCAAAGTACTGACAGAACAGTCTTAGAGTCTGAATTCATAAAAGGTACAAGGTAATAGACTTACAGACATGGACATTAATAAGCATACTGCATCACTTTTTGGGGAGAAGGACAGGAGTGCGAAGGCACTCTGCTGCAGTTTTCTACACTCAGGAAAAGGATCCATAGTATGTATTTCCTTACTTGGACTTTAAGAATGGAACTGGGTTTTGTTCTTGTGTTCTTCCTTACATTTTAATTTCAGTAAAACTACTAATGGCCGAAGCAGCCTGAAAATGTATTTTTAACATTCTACTTCTTTTGTATATAACTGATATTTTTTAATACCTCAATAGGGCAGCTGCACATTCTGCTGCTATTAAAAGGCACAATTATCATTACAAATGTCAAAAAGAAAGGCATGGAAATAAATGACAATCTAATAAAGTGGATAGAAACGTCAAAGCATAAAACTCCCCAAACCCTCAGCACTTCCCTCTCCAATCCTTAATCCTCCTCAGTCAGCTACTGCCCGATAGAAATCTCATCCCTTTCAGAATAAAATGTAAGCGGACACTGTACAAAAGCCCTATTTTACAGAACTATAGCTCTGAATTTTACATTTGCATTGGGCTGAAATTTTACATGGCAGATGTGGATTTATGAAAATTTGCTTTTTTACAGAATAATATATGTAAAAGGACAAGTTCTCTGTTTATTAGTGCAATCATAAGCCTTTTAGCCATGAGGGAAGATGGATTGTCACACTAAAGTTGAAGGTTAAGGGGTAACTTCTTTTTCTGAGGTGCTTTTTATTCCATTTCACTTCATAAAAACCAAACAGGTTTCATAATGGGAAAGAGTTTGGAAAAAGGGTGGGCCAGGGGCAAAGGTTAACCTTTCCGCAGAGAGTTTCAAGTTCCAGTATAGAAATGCTAGAAATTGCTGTTCTTCTGCAGGCTGGCAGTGGGATTTCAACATTTCAGAGGCTGAGCAAGCTATAATCTGTGCCTTTTTTCTCTTGTAACTTTTCTGTATTGCTAGCAGAGTGAAAATCCACCACATGCTTGTCTGGCGATGGCGGTCCTCCTGGCTGTCCCCGGCTACTGTGACTGCTTCCTGCTCTACCCCCAACCCAGGCACTGTGGGGCTACACACTGTTCACCTGCCTGCTTCACTGTCACTCTCAGTGCCCAGGTCCTGGGCCCTTGCACATCAGCCCCCTCCTGCTGTGCAGTACCTCTCCCTGACAGCGTTTCTGTTGCTGAGGATATCAACCTAGCAGCCCAAATCCAACTAGCACTGGCAAAACCGTATCTTTACAGGTGCCAAAACTCAGTGGTTGTCACAAAAAACTCAGGACAGTTCTTCCAAACAAATGTATTGGACATTGATCCAACTGTCTTCTGCTTTGTTTAATGCATATGGTATTAAAACCACCAGGGTCCTAGGTTTGGTAATTTCTGCCACAGAAATTAGTCAGAAAAGTTTGTTGTCTCAGGTAACTTTGAGCTTCCTGGCTTCTCTGTAGGGGAAGGAGAGAGATGCTCTTTACCTGCAGTTTCCTTCTAGTCCTGTATTTATTACTGATATAGACACTCCTCTTCCCAACTCTTTTAGAATTGGAGTTTTCATGCATTATTGTCTTTTGCTGTTAGGATCTAAACCAAAATATAATCCTATTAACGTGGGTGGCAAAGGGCAAGTAGATATTTCCTCATGACACAGTTTGTTCACTCAGCAATTCACAACACTGAAAATAATTGATTACTTACTTTTGGTTTACTTGCATTTTTCTGCTTGTTTCCTTGTAGATATTCTTTTTGTTAATTTCATGTAATCAACCAAAATATAAAGTAGATAAATTAAAACTCATGCAAAGTAATAAGAAATTTCCTCATTGTCCACAATCAAATTCTTTCCAGAAATTTTTATAAGACTAGTAAAAAAACGATACAAGACCCATTCTCTTGGCATAAAATCACACCTGATTAAGTAAATATGTTATTATTTTTCTCTCAAGACTGCAGCAATTACTACTTTGCAGACGCACTATGCTCCATTATTTATTTTTCCTACACAACTCAACATGTAAAATTCCCATTCTTGTTAAGAGAAAATTAAATCAAAATGTCAATATACTACCATTTGGGAATATTACAAAAGCTTTTCTATACCTCTTGAAAGGTAAAGTCTGCTACCAGCTGCAAAGAACTGTAATTTCTGTGTGCAAACCTTTGCAAAAAATAAATACATAAAAAGCCCATAAATATATCCAATACATATCCTGGTATGTATTACATACTCCTCTGCAATCCTGCCTCCGCCCTTTTTCCCTTCAGAGCCCAAAGCAAGATTCGTGACAGAGTTAACGGGATCTGGAGTCACGGAGACTAATGAAGTCTGCTGTAGAGGAAAGTTACTGGTTCAAAACAAATAAAATCCATTTTTGCAAACTCCTTCAAATTTGATTTGATGTGCTGGTTTTGGCTGGGATAGAGTTAATTCTCTTTATGGTGGCTGGTATGGCGCTATGTTTTGGATTTGTGCTGAAAACAGTGTTGATAATGCAGAGATGTTTTAGTTGTTGCTAAGTAGTGCTTGCACTAGTCAAGGACTTTTCCAGCCTCCCATGCTCTGCCAGGTGCACAAGAAGCTGGAAGGGGAGGGGATACAGCTAAAATTGTTGATCCAAACTGGCCAAAGGGCTATTCCATACCATATAACATCATCCTCAGTATATTAATGGTAGGGAGCTGGCCAGGGGGGGACTCACTGCTCGGGGACTGGCTGGGCGTCAGTCAGCGGGTAGTGAGCGGGTGTATCACCTGGTTTGGTTTTGTTTTGTTTTCTTTCTCTCTCTCACGTTGTTTTCCTTTTCATTACAATATTATTATTACTATTATCAATAATATTATTATTATCTCTATTATTTTACCTTAGTTATTAAACTGTTCTTATCTCAACCCATGAGTTTTCTTGCTTTTGCCCTTCCGATTGTCTCCCCCATCCCACTGAGGGGTGGGGGGGTGAGCGAGCGGCTGTGTGGTGTTTATCTGCCTGCCAGGTTAAACCACAACAAGCATACATGAAAGACACAGAAACCTACAGGCAAATAAAAGAATGTAAAACAAATTTCTTTTAGAGTGTGGCAAAAAGGAGAAGAAAGAAGGACAGAGAAAGAAAGGAGAGCAATCATCGTCTAGACATATGCATTGTTACAAAAATTGGCCAGATAACCCAACTTTCTAACAAGATTCCTCTTGTGAATACATTTACTTGAGCAATTATTTAAAAAATAAGGTAATGTATTTTACAAGGAAGTTTGTTCAGTGTTGTGGACCTGAGCATTTATTGGGAGAATTAGAATATTTTAAAGTCAGAACTGTCCTTAAGAAAATGCATTGGAAATAATTCAGTCACAACTTTATTTTACTTTTCTAAGTCCTCATCTAAACGAAAGATAAAAGTATCCTTTATGTAGTGAAAATTCACTAATACACAGACTATTTTTGATGCTTAATACATTTATTCATGCACTATGTATTCTATTCCCTAGCTCTTTCCTTTTCCCCCTTCTTATCTCCCATAATTTACCTAAAATAGAAATGGCGGAAACAATTCAGTTCTTAATCTAACTGACATTTAAATGAGATAGAAATATACTTTGTATATTATGTTCCTTAAGCTATGAATTTGCTGCTCCCTATATCTGCCCTTTTTGTCTTTTACAATTTTGCTGTAGATTTAAGGTTAAATTTTTTTTAGTCTCTCTATTGAATAATTTTGTGCAGGCATAAAAATGTACTTGCATTAACTGTGAAGTGTAAGGCAAGCCACAACCGTGTTCAGTAACCGAACACTTGTTGGTAAAATTAAGTTTATGCTTTTGACTGTTATTTTAGTAGATATTAAGTAAATGTTAAAGAAAGCGAGGGCCACCAGTAAGCAAATGTCAGATGACACATTTCAAACCCCAAACCACATGCCATAGATAAACCCTGCAGAACTCCTTTTCTTAAATTCATTGATTACAAGGTCAAAGAGAATGAATCAACTCTGACCTTCTTTCTATCACAGAGTCCTACAGTTCATGTGGTCTTCCCTGCATAGAGACAGTCATTCTTCACACAGAATGCCTGACAGTTTGCCATTAAGTACAATTACGTGTTCCTCAGGCCCATATTATATTCAGAACTACTTCTCCTTTGTGCCTACAGTCTCCTCCAGCCTCAAAGCTCACACACATATACAGAGAACCACTGGCTGAGATTAATCAGTAGTTAACAGAAATAACAGCTGCAATCTCCTCAGAAGAAATCTTAACAGAGCTGGAGACTTTTTTTTCCTGTGAGTGCAGCTTTTTGAAGCTTTTTACAGCAAGAAAGTCAAATGCTTTCATGCTCTGCCTTCTCAGACACTTCGTATGGTCAGCTATGTGGCCCATGACTTTCAACATAATTATTTCCAACTTCTCATCAGTTCAAGCATTTAGGTGATAAATACCATGCAGTGATATCCAGTCTACTTCTAGCACTGGCAGCCATATAGCTACTTTAGTGCTATGTTTCACCAAGGCTGTTTGTCAATTCAACTAATTAGGCTAAATAGAGCATAACACTAGGGTATCGATACTGGTTCAAAGGCAGTTTACTTATTTCACTGTGGCACTGAATTGTGCCACATAGGCTGGTGTATAAGATAAAACTCATCTCTTTACACAGGGTGTTCTTTAGAAAGAAGCAGACTATTATTCCTATAAAATAAATTCCCTGAGAATAAAGGAAACATTTCACATAAATACTAGGGCTTATTGTCCAACCAAAATAGCTAGGTTGTGCTACCAAGGCATATATGTTTAGATATACTCCTTAGGGCATCTAAGCCTTTTTCATCAATGTTTATAAAACATCCATCTGTACGATAATTTAAATATAAACTGCACAGGGAGAAGTGACTCCCAACATAACTTTCAGTATGGCTGTGGCAGAGGAAAACAGAACAAAACTCACAAGTAAAGAAGACATGAAATGGGAAGCTGGGTGTGTCACTATTTCTAGTGGAATTTTGTAGGGCTTAGACAGAAAGAAATCTGCAGCACTTTGTAAGCTTGCTATTTACACAAACTATTATATCTGACCAAAATTTCAGGCTTGATTTAGACAAAGGATTGACATTGAGGCTACCACTTTTTATGAACATGCTGTTACTAAAGTATCACCCTATGACTGGCTTTGTCAGAAAAGCCAGTATCCACACAGCACCACAAATAAATATGTCTGGTAGTAGTCACTANAGGCATATGCTAGCTCAGTAGCTTCATTATCAGACAGGAAAGGCTAAGTGTAACGGAAACAACTGATAGATACCACTACTCATCTAGATTTATTGGGGAATTGAAAGAACTCTAAAAGCCTACTGAGCAACAGTTAAGTTCAAAGCACAATTGTCATAACAGAAAGAGAGAGATGACAATTTACAGGCAAGAAGCTGAGATTTCTCATCCCCTCATTTTAAAACCCTGATGACGAAATGTAACAGCAATACCACTCCTCTTCTCAGTTTAGTTATATTCTCACCTTTGCGAAGAAAGTGTCATTCAGTGACCTTTATTTTCTTGTGTTAGTGACACAGTCAATGTCTAAAAAGGAGTTCAGGTAGCTTGAAAAAACCACAAAGTTTCCAGAAATTCTCATTGTCTCTTTTTATTGTGAAATTAGTTACGCTAAAGTTTCATGAACCTTTTTGTATTTACTTTCATTGGACCCTTCAGGTTTTGAAATGTACTTTGCCAAATTTATGAAGAAACCAAATTTTACATTTCCCACTGCTGAGTACTTGCACTGTACCACACTTTAGATGAGATACTGTATTGCTTATGAGAACAGAGCAACAGCATTCTCAAAAGTACTACAGGTAGATTTTTTACCAAAATTTTTAGGAATGGAATGATATACACCATTTTGGTTTTTGCACTGAACTGAAATTTTCTTGATGCAAAAGTTGGAATAGATTCCTTTGTGCCATAAGGCTAATAAATCAGGACGATGCCCAACACATTAAGTGGAAATAGGTTCCTTAAGAAAATGTTTTTGCCGAGACATTTCTCAAGGTAGAATAGCAATTACAACAAACAACCAAACAGGATTGGAAACATCCATTTGACAGTGGTATCTGAAAGGACACTTGGGAAACAAGACACAGGTTGCAATAAACAAAATAACAAAAATGAGAAAAGAGCACATGGAATACAAAATTCTCTGAAGAGCTCTCATTCCTCCTTCCAGTACTTACTTATTGAGCAGCTTAGTAAAAAAGGTCAGACAAAGGATTTCATATTCCAAGGCAGCTATCTTATTTATAGGACAGGTCAGGAATAGGCTTAAGTCTGGACATTTTTAAACCCCAAAGCAGTCATTACATTTTTCACATTGACTCAATTCTTGACTTCTTACTGGACCCTCTTCTATAATGGGGAGAGAAGGTAAAGAGCAAAAAGCAATCGAGTAATTTTTGTAGAATCTGCACTAAGCTATTAGGAATGAACCAAGTGTCCAATGTTCATTAGGCAGTTCACTACTCAGCAGCTGCAATATACTGTATTTGGGTTAGGAGTGGGATATGAACTACTGCATACAACAAAGCTTGAAAGAAAAGAATTAAAATACAAACAATGTGTCCAACCCTCATATACACTGCTGTGGCTTCTGCTTTGATTTTAACGTGTACATCTCTCAAATTCAACCAGCAAACATCAGTCATACAGAAGGTATTTTACTTGTGTATTTGTAAATACACTTTATGGAAAACTTTCTTAGCTTACCAAATGAGGATACATAGCACTGAATTTTCATGTTAAAGAAACATGGGGAAAATGCAGCTACAAGAGACAAATATTTCATACCATCTTTTCTGCAGTGTTTACTAAGTAATCTTAATTTCTCTTTCCCTCACTGTCACTTTCATAAGATTAATCAATACATGATTGCTACAGAATATTCTTCTACAACTATGTCATAATAACAGTGCCTATAAATGTTCCCTTTTAGATTCACTCAGTAGCAACTGGTGGCAAATATCCTGATTTTAGGAGACTCCTTTATATGCTATTAATTATTACTTTTTACTCTTTAATAAATCTATTCCTCAAGAGACAGCCAATTAATTCATCTTCATCCTCCCAAATGCTTAAGGCAAAGAAAGTTGCATTGCTGGCATCAAGTCACTATGTGACTTCCTCCCACTGTGTGAGCTACTCGTTCCACAGTGCCTAAAGTCATGGGGGAAGAGAATTTATTGGCACGTAAGAAAAGCTGCAAATCACCTCGGCCCTTCGTAGACCTCCAGAACTTTTCCATATAAAAGTCCAGAATTACTTTTTATTTAATCTCTAGACCTCTGGTAGTGGTACTATTGGAAAAGTACCACCCACATGCACACAAAAATATCTACAAGGGCTCTTCTGAGGTTACAACCTCCTTGAGGTACAGCCTCAAAAGAGTGGTTAGTGTCTCAAGATCACACTCAAACCACAACTAAAAGCAGAACGCAGGCCATCTCCAATGATGAATCCAAAGGCAATTGAAAGGTTAAGATTCTTTTCTGAACTTCCCTGAATTTCTTCATGATAAGCTCAAGTAGTGACAGTTAGGAAACCAACGTATTTCTACTACTACTGGGTAAGAGGTCTATGGATTCATTAAACTCTGAACATCAGGAAGACTTGAGGCCAGCATATAAGCCAACTTTATGGTTTCCAAGACTAACAAAGGCTAGCCTGTGTGGCTAGCAACTGCATTAGGAAATTGCAGTGTCGAACCTGAAACATCACCTGAATTGTTCAGCTGCTCATGATGGGAATGATGACTTCACCTGTCCCAAAATGATGGCAATACTTGCTTCTGTAGGTCATATACAAGGTGGAAAATATTACGTATACATAGGAAGTAAAAATTTTATATTATTTGATTTGGAAATACACATTGCTGTACACACCAAGGTTAAACTCCTCCACAAAACAATTTCAGTAAATACCAGCTTTCCAACACCTGCACATAATGGAGAAATCCATTACATAAGTATTACAGCATGCAGATGACACAACGTCAAATTCCCTTTATGTACATCACAGCATTGTTTCTACCTTTCCTTCTCTCTTCCCATGGCTGGCACTTAGCAAGAAATGCCTGCAACGGAGAGTGTAGGAGAAACAGGAAGAGAAAAAACTATTAAAATAATAATAATAATAATAAAAAAAGAAGTGTTTTTCTTTTATGAATGGGGACCGTGAGTACTCTTAATTGGGAGAGAGATTTACTGAATTAATTTCTTTCTTCTCCCCCCTTTCTCTCTAAGCTCAATGCTCTATACTTGCAAGCCAATATGTAGTATAGAACATCAGCCACTGTATTCTTTTGGTTTTCTATTTTTCTGATTTGCTATTTCAGTAACTATTCGATAATTCACAGCAGTGGAAATTTAAACCATACGTCTGTGTCCCACACAATCCTCACCACATTCTCAAGTATGCACAGATGGGGACCAAAATTGTAGTCCTCACTACTCAGGCAAAATTCTCATTCACTGTCCCTTCNTCCACAAAACAATTTCAGTAAATACCAGCTTTCCAACACCTGCACATAATGGAGAAATCCATTACATAAGTATTACAGCATGCAGATGACACAACGTCAAATTCCCTTTATGTACATCACAGCATTGTTTCTACCTTTCCTTCTCTCTTCCCATGGNGCTCTATACTTGCAAGCCAATATGTAGTATAGAACATCAGCCACTGTATTCTTTTGGTTTTCTATTTTTCTGATTTGCTATTTCAGTAACTATTCGATAATTCACAGCAGTGGAAATTTAAACCATACGTCTGTGTCCCACACAATCCTCACCACATTCTCAAGTATGCACAGATGGGGACCAAAATTGTAGTCCTCACTACTCAGGCAAAATTCTCATTCACTGTCCCTTCTTTCTGGTAAATGCTTTAGCATTTGATATGTCATGTAAATCAGACTAGACAGGTGCACACTGACCAGTACTCGGAGTTCCTATTTACTCTTTCAAAAGTGGTTTAATTCAGTATTCACTGTTCATATCACCAGTATCACATCAGTGTTTCTGCTAGGTACAAGTGAAGCATCTGACCCAAGAAGTTTGTGAGGCAGACAAAGAGCAAAGTATTTACTCAGCTCAGTAAGGTTACAGGTTGCTCTCAGACATAATGAAACAGTACATTATTCAAGCAAGAGATTGCATTTTCACATAGCGTTTCACACTCCTATATTAGTTTTTCAGACATTTATTCTTTTCTATTTGATTGAAGCTTTTCTTAAGATATACACGGAATTCATAAGGAGCATTAAAATTTTAACTCAGAAAAAGCATGATGGAACAGAGGAAAGCACAACCTTTCTCATATTTCTTTGGTTTAGAAGGGGCATGTTCCTCGTTCTGCTTTTTGTTCCCCTTCAAAGAACACAACTGTGCCCAGACAACACAGCTTTCTCTCCAAAATTAACTGATTCCCTCTCCTAGCCAAGATATTGCTGTGGCCTTACATAAAATGTCATCTGGTTCTCTCCAGCTGAATGATATTAGATAAAGCAGCTTGATGCTGCATCTGTTTGGGAAAGAAAACAAACAGACGATGCAAGTGTTTAATTGGAATTGCACCCCATTACAGTGAAACAGGAAAGAAATGTTATGCATAAGAAACATTACATGAAAGAACATAGACCGTGAAGAACTACAGTCATGCGAGACAAAGGTAGATTTCTAACCATATTTTTCTGTTTCCCCAATTGCTTTAATTTACCTTTAAACAACATGATCCAGCCTTTGCCCACAGAAAATGTATTAATGATTAAAATGGTTCACTTATCTGTACAATCATTCAAGTACTATATTAAATCACGTATAGGAGTTAGGCTTCAGATTAGATCATTCTCCTCTCCAAACCATGCCCTTTTGTAGATGCCAACACCAAAACTTTCCTACAGTTCTGACACACATTTTTTCTGTTTAAATTCTCCGTTTTCACATGGAACTGAAGGCAAACAAAAATGAAGAAAAACCACACCTTTGGCTACTCCCAAGTTTGACAGATACAATGGTAAAGCTCAGATTATGACTCAAGTTTTGTACAAGAGTAAATATATTTTCAGTTCTGTCCTAAAAATACATATGCATAAATCAGTTTATACTGTGAAGTTAAAGCACTCTTCAGACCAAAAGGTAACTAAATTCTTGATACTTGATAAAGAAAGGAAATGTTAATTTCTTTGGGTTTTTTTTTTTTTTGTTTTAATAAGGAATTATCAGATCTTAATGTCTTTTTTTTTGCAATTTTTTACAGGTAAGATTTCCATTATTCTTGTTCTTCTGCTTCTATGCATGTTTGTGCAGGTAATGCAAGTAGGCAGTAAAGATTCCTTGTCCTAGAAACTGGGGGGGAAAAAAGTTCATACAGAAGCAAATTAGTTGCTCACTAACAATAATCTAAGCCAAAAGAAAATTTTCAAAGAATAACAGAAAAATTGGTCACATGAATTAGTCAGAAAATTAAAAGATTGAACAGTTTCTGTCTCCCTTGGTCCAGAGCCATAAAGACATACCATGTCAAAATTCCACTAGACTTTACATAAGTTACAAAAAATGAGCTTGCTTAGAGAAATGATCCCGTGAGCATCTCATAGAATCACAGAATGGTTGGGGTGGGAAGGGACCTCTGCAGGTCATCTGCTCAAGCGGGGTGACCTAGAGCAGGTTGCCCAGAATGATGTCCAGACAGCTTTTAGATATGTCCTAGGAGTGAGACTCTACAACCTCTCTGGCAACTTGTCCAGTGCTCGGTCACCCTCCCAGTGAGTCCTGATCTTCAGTGTTTCCTTACAGTGTTTGCTGATGTTCAGATGGAAGCTCCTGTGTTTCAGTTTGTGCCCATTGCCTCTAGTCCTGTCAGTGGGCACCACTGAAAAGAGCCTGGCTCCCTCTTCTTTGCACCCTCCCTTCAGGTATTTATACACATTAATAAGATCCAACTGAGCCTTCTCTTTTCCAGTCTAAACAGTCCCAGCTCTCAGCCTTTCCTCATATGTGAGTTGCTCCAATCCGTTAATCATCCTTGCTGCCCTTCACTGGAGTCTCTCCAGTACGTCTGTGTCTCTCTTGTACTGGGGAGCCCAGAACTGGACCCAGCACTCCAGGTGTGGCCTCACCAGGGCTGAGCAGAGAGGAAGGATCCTCTCCTTCAACCTGCTGGCAACACTCCTGCTAATACAGCCAAGGATACTGTTAACCCTCTTTGCCACAAGGGCACGTTGCTGGCTCATGTTCAGCCTGGTGTGTCCACCACAACACGGAAGGACTTTTCTGCAAAGCTGCTTTGCAGTCAATGGTTCCACAACATATACTGGTGCCTGGGGTTGTTCTTCTCCAGGTGCAGGACCTTGCGCTTCCCCTTGCTGAGCCACTCCCAGCTGGGGAAATGGACCCCAGTCTCCCGCACGACAGGTGAGGATACTCACCACTCTACAAACAAGGAAAACTAAGTAATGTTTGACACACTCTACAGTCTTGAAAGAACTGTAATTTAACCACCTCATTCCTACCATCATCTTCTTTGGTAACAAAAAAATCTGTTTTCTTCAGAGAAGCCTAAGCACAGAAAATTCTCTCTCTAATGTTTCACCTTATTATTCTGTAATATTAACCGATAACATGTAGGACAAACCAAAATGAATAAAGTCTCAACAAATGTTGTAGTAATGAAACAAACCAAAAAGAAATATTAATTGTTCCTTCTGCCAGATATTAAAAGGTCTGGCATCCCAACGCATACAGTTCAGCAACAAACATGAAATTCTGGGATGACATTCATAAAACCATTAGCTTTTGAAAAAAACCCAAATGTTTCTATAACCCTTACTTAAAAGACATGGCCCGTATTTTTATTCTGCTTGTGCTCAACACCCTTTATTAGTTTGACATAGTGGCTCTTCATGAAAAGAGTAACTTATATGTTTAGTCACTTCATTTCACTTCACAATCAAAAGACGTGAGAGAGAAATTTCTCTGCAATTTCTGAAGCCAATATTTAAAAGAATAAACCCACTGCCTGGAATACCTGACTTAATAAAAGAACAAGCTGTGCTGTAGTTATTATACACAGAAAGAAGCTGAATTTTGTCCAAGCACATTTCAAAGGATACTATGAGTGGTGGTGGGGTTTTTTACAGTTCTAATTTACAAAGCAGTATTTACGCATATCATTAAAAAAATACAGAAAATTCTCTTCATCGCTTCTTTACTTCATTGCTGTTAGTACTTGGAACACTACTGGGAGAACACGGGGTTTTCAAATTATCACTAACAATGTCCAGAATTTTTTATCTAAGAAGCTGTATATCACTTATTATGAAGCCAGCCACCACATAGGTCTTACTGAATAGCAGTTAGCTGTGCTGGAAAGCCTGTATTTTCCAGTGCACAAAGCAAAATATTTTTTCCCCTTAGTATTAAAATTCAAATTGCCTCCAGATTTGGAGGAACCAATTCTTATAAAACATTGTTCAGAAAAGACACAGATTTTATATTACAGTGATATGAAAATTAGATAGAAATATGATTTCTGAGGATTAAGAGCTGTATTGATTATAGCTGAGCAAATAACAGGAAAGTTGTCTTATACAGAATGTATTAAAAGTAGAAATACTTAGAAATACTGATTGTTGAACTCACAGTCTTCATTCAAATACTCCTGCCATTAGTAAGTCTGGTCTACAGACTATAAGCACAACAGCATTGATGCGTTCAATAGATCAATAAATAGCTGTAAAGTGCATGATGGCTTGTGTGGCAGAACTCCAAAAGACAAACCGCAAACAGCATATTAGAGTAAAACATGGGATGAGAACAGTGTACAAAGACAGGACTGTTTTGAAAATGTTAAACGAAATCCACATTCAATGGAGAAAAGAGTCTTTCAATCATAAGTATATCTAAGAATTCTTTTTTGCAGATGGCTGCAGTAAAGATCAAATATGAAACTATTATATTGAAAATGAAGCATTAATGTTAGATTTTTAATGGTTTTTCAGCTTCCAAGTTACAAGGGATATAGGAATGTAGTCATAGAAATAACTTCAAGAGTATCTAAGATTGCTTTTGCTCCCTCTGTAAATTTTGTCAAATATCAGAGGGCTCAGAGAGAACAACAATTGAATAAGAATATGTTGTGTTGCAAAGCCAAAGCAAGGAAAGGGTTAATTATATTTCAATTCATTGCCTGCCAGGGAGGAGATAAAAATGGAAATTTTCTAAATGCAATTCTTCTTCTCTCTCTACTGAAACTATGTACTGTATGTTGAGGACATCCAAGGACAGATGTGATTGCTTCACTGAAGCAGAGTTTTCTAGCTATAACCCTCAACCAAAAAATATTTCATTAAAGAATTTCCCACTTACTGTGCATCATTATTCCTGTCAATGCACGCCCAGGGAGAAAAGATGACAGTCATTGTAGGTGATATTGAGGCCAACGATTTCCTAAATTAGTGATGAGGTACTCTGAAGCTATGGCAGAATTTCATCACACTGTTCCTGCTGCACAGAAATGTCAGACCAGTCATTACAGATCAAGAAAACCCTTTCTATCAGGCTATTTTTATGGCCAATATTTTTCTTGTTTGCTGCTAGAATGTCGCAAAAAGTAGATACAGCCACCCTGAGTCTGCTCGCATAAGGACAGGAACATTTTCATGAGCATGTCAAGAGAAGAATGAATTATAACACTAGCCAGGAAAAAGTCAATCTTTACCTACAGATAACATACAGCAGAATTTGAGATATTATCATTAAAGCTTAATGGTAACGCAGTTTTATGACTACCCTTATGGTATAACTTCTCGGGGGGGAATGCAGTTGTATTGACTCCTCCAGAGCTGAGGATACTATGGGACTTTGATAGCGAATGAGGATAGCCACAAAATTCTTCCTGGACCGCAGTCATTTTATCTTATTATTGATTTACCTGAGTCCAGTATAATTCCCTGCTCACACAAACAGGGACAGGCACCTTCATTTTTTAGCAAAAAGGATACTGTAAAAGTTTTTGTAATATACCACAGTAACTGTGGGAAAACATTAACTGTTGATTTTCACAAATCCCCAGATGTAGTGTTTGGGTGCTAAGAGTTTATTAATGAGTTTAATTACCATGCTACACATCTGGCATTCACTGTGATAACACCGCACTCTATTCAACAACCTTCAACAAAATATTTAGTTGCCGTTTTCCTGTGCAGCAAAAATAGAAAATAATAAGATCATTGGCAGGATATGTAGGAAAGAAAAGATCATATAACAAGAAGGCAAATACAAAAAGAAGACTGATGTACAATTTCTTGAGGTGTTTTTTATGATAAAGGATTTTCAGGGACTTGCCAGAAAATAAAAAAACTTATGGCCATAGCCCAGAAACGCCTATATAGACATAGCAAAACAAAAGTAAACCTAATGTGCAAAATAACCTCTTTCAAGTTTTCAGATTTATTTTTTTTTATTAGAAATTTTGGTAGTTTAATGTAAAGTCTTGTTTCACGTCCCAGATGTAAGAGATTTAAGGCAGAAAACATAATACAGTAACCTTTTTTATTTCAATGGTTTTATAATATCACTTGAGTACTTGGAACAGTATAAGAGGTATCAGGCCATAAGGTCATGATATTTAG